>PVLA01017086.1:0-18522 GCA_004027455.1 Hydrochoerus hydrochaeris
GCACTTATGGTTAAACATTGGCCTTCAAAGTGACAGGTCAGAGAAGGAGTAAAAATTCTCTCTGTAGGAATCACCTTGACCCCAACTGTGGCTTAGATCCACAGGACTTCCAAGAAAGGTGACTCAAAGCAAAATGAAGTACTCAAACTGCCTTTCCCCTGCCATCTAGAGTTACACAGGGTTACTCAAAGGAGATGGGAATATCCTTGGACAGGAGCCCTGAAGGTTCTGTTGGGCCTCTTTAGAGCAGTAAATGAAGGTTCTTCCTGGCCTAGTCCCTCCCCAGAGGCAGGCACAGCAGCCTCCAGTGCCATGGGCCAGGCTCATGGGCTGCCTCACACTCAGAGCAGGACCCGGGCAGTGGTTTGGCCCAGTCTCCAGACTTCTTGGCTTCAGTCATCTTTGGATTTTTCCTCAGATAATTTGGGTGAGTTTTAAACATTGCCAATTCCAACAGCCATAATTCCAGCTTTTTTTCTTTTGAGCTTCCTCCAGTTCCCAATTGCTGAGTGCAGAAAAGGTCATGCTCAGCACTGGAGGTGCAGGTGTCTGGGTTCCCTCTGAAGTTACTTTGTTAAACAGATTGGAGAGGTGCATGTTCCCTGGAGGACGGGATCATCAAAGATTCCTCTCTCTTCCTCAGGGGTCTTCTAAATACTATTGATTTTGCCCTTTTGTTGAGATAAAGGGTCACAAGAAATGTCTGGGGGAAAGGACAGAAAATACTTAGAGCACAAAAAGGAATAAAGTGGGGTAGGCAGCATCTTGGAGAGGCCACCAAGTTATACACAGCTATTCTTCCCCCAAATGAATGGGAAAGCTAAGCAAAGTCTCACAGAGAAACATAAGATGTCAGCAAGGCACAGTAAGCTCTAGGTCAAACTCCCAGCACTGACACAATCTGCAACTGGGGTAATAACAGTCTCTCCAGCTGACGTGCACTGACTTTCATCCTCCAGAAGTGATGAAAAATAGGGAAGAGAAGAAAGAAAAGGGGAGAGAAAGAAAAGGCCTCTTAAGCCTGAGAAAAACAGAGGCCTAGGGCTTGCCTTGCCCCCTGCCCCATGGTGGGACACTCCAGAAGGACATTCCTGGTGTCACGGGGACACTGCAATCCCAGCCTAGAGGCCACAGACAGGAGGAAGGGAAAACTCCCTGGCTGCCTAAGCCTAATATGTTACTGGATATTGAGGCACCGGAGGCTCCATCTGGAAGTTCTTTCTAGATATTTTCTTCCCAGAACAGAGTTGGTCAAGAGAAGATCAAATGCTGGCAAAGATTTATTAAAGTTAGGGTGAAAACCAGGCTCTACAGAGCAAGTTTGGGTCAAATAATTGCAGGAATAGAAGCACTCTCTATAGCGTGAGCACGGCCACCATGCGAGAGAGAACCAGGAACCTGACTGGAAATTAGTGCTTCTGTGAAGAGGTGAGAATACTGATACAAGAAGCCAAAGAAAGCAGAGGAAGATCCACAGGTGATCAGGACTTGGGAGTTATCCGGCAAGAGCTCTAACCATGACTAACACAAAAAATAAAATAGAAAAAATTGACAATCAAGATATAAATAAGAACTTCCACTCTTCAGAAATAAGAATACAGATCGGCTTCTGGGAAGATGGCAGAACAGCAAGCAGCAGAGTAAGCAGCCTTTCTATGAAAAGCAGCCCAGATGCTGGAATTAGCATCATAGGGAAGACAAGAAGGAAGGAAGTGGGTCCCCTGCACCCAGCGACAATGTGAAGTGTGAGTCAAAAGCCACAGAGAGAGTAAAAAGAAAAACTTAAATGAAGAAGGCAGTAGCTAGCAGCGCCTTCACCCAGACCACGGGAAAGGAGCTGTTGAAACCTGGGGACATACAGTCAAGGACATGGCAGTGGCTGATGACCCCAAAGGCTCTGCAAAGAAATGCAGTGGTGGAGGGGATAGAGAACAAAGAGGACTGCAGTGGCTGGCCGTCAGTGCAGAGGACTCGTCCTCCTATGGGAGAGAGAAATTAGTCAGGAACCATTTTGGAGTCGAGGTAGATAAGCCTGGAACCAGAACTGCTGCTGGTCTCCTCCAGCAGCTCCTAACTGGGTGCAGACAGGTGGAAATTGCTCAGACTCAGCCCCTCCCCCAGGCACATTCCAGCAGCCATCTCAGAGGTTTCCCACTGGTGGTCAGCTTTGTCTGGAGGCAGCAGCTGGCCCCATCCCGCACACGTTCCAGGGGCCACCAAGGTGGGTGTCCTCTGGGGACCAGCCCAGGTTCACAAACATTGGCCAGCCCTGCCCCTGCACACAATCCAACAGCCATTGTGGGAGCTCCCTGCCAGTAACCAGCTTGGTCTGGAGGCAGCAGCCAGCTCCACCCCTGCACACACTCACCAGCTATCAGGGAACCAGCATAGGCTGGGAAAAGCAGAAGACACTCCTGCACCAGTGCACCCAGTGGCCACCACTGGATACCCATAGCCAGCACTGGCTAGAAGAATCAAACAGTCTTGCTTCAGAGAAATTGTAACCAACACAGGAAGTTCCTGGGACCCCACTACACACTTGTCTGGAAGAACTCAGATGTCAAGATGAAGAAGCAAAAGGCAGTCTCTGGCCTCCAACCCAAACAGAGCAAATCCAGGAGATGTAAACATGGAAGAGATCGGGAGTCGCACACCTGCAGTTTCTGAAGTGATGGCAACTGAAGTAAAGAGACAACTTCATGAGGCTATGAAAGAAGTTAGAACAGAAATACTATCTCAGGTAAAAGAAGAAGTGAAAAACATAATAGAAGAACTGCTAAGCACCTCTAAAGAAGACATAGCCAAAAAAATGGAGGAGCATAGGGAAATGAGGGAAACCTTGAGTGAACAATGTGAAAGAGATTTGGGATATATGAAACAGATTCCAAGAGATATCCAGGAAATTAAAACTCCATTAAAAGCGGGCAAAACCACTTGAAACTTAAGATAGACTTTCAAGCTTCGAAGATAGGTTTGCCACTTATGATCACGAAAGGAAAGATCTCTTAAAAATGACAAGAGACCAGGAAATAACAGTTCAATGACTGCAAGACAACTGGAAAAAAAAAATAACTTGAGAATAACAGATGTCAGTGAAAAAGCACAGGTCAACACAAATGACACCAAAAGTCTATTTACAGAAATATTAGAAAACTTCCCAAGTATAGAAACAGGAAGTGACATTCAGATAAATGAGGTATATAGCACTCCAGCCAGCTATAACCAAAATAAATCTACACCCAGACATATAATAATCAAGATCCCAGAAATTCAGCACAAAAACAGAATATTGAAGGCTGTTAGAGAAAAAGAAACAGTCCACCTATAAAGAACAACCCATCAGAGTCACAACAGACTTCTCAACACAAACCAAGAAGACCTTGGAGTGAAGCATTTCAAGTCCTGAAAGAAAACAGCTTCCAACCCAGATTGATGTATCCTGCAAAACTATCTTTCAAAATTAATGGAGAAACAAGATGCTTCCATGAGAAAGAACAACTGAAGGAGTTCATGACCACCAAACCAACCACACAAAGAATACTGAAGGACATTCTAGAGAGAGATAAAGATCATCATGGTTCCAGGAACAGCAGCAGAAGAGGATCACTGAGTGGAGCAGATAATTGAATAGAGGGGAAAAGTAGGCAGCCAATGGCAGGAAAATAGCACAGCAGAGACAAGGCAGTGCATGTTGGCCGTAACCATTAATGTGGATGGCCTCAATTCACCAATAAAAAGAAACACATGCAGAGTAGATCAGGAGATAGGATCCATCAGTACACTTTATACAAGAAATACATTTAACTTGAAAGGGAGTACATAGGCTGAAAGTCAAAGGAGAGAAAATAATGCTTTATGTGACAGGGAACCAGAAAGAAGTGGGGGTAGCTGGCCCATCAGCTGCAGAGTGAATAAGAAAGACATGCCATTTTTATAAAATGGAAAGCTACTCAGCTCTAAAGAAAGATAACCTCGAGGCTCTTGTAGGTAAATGGTTACAACTTAAGATCATGTTCATGGGTGAAATGGTTCAAAGTCATGTGGGTGAATAGCATGTTGTCTCCCTGGTATAGAAAACTAAAGGAGTTAGTGGGACTCAAATTACACAATACATATTGTGAAAGTGAAAGAGGAGGAAGTGTCTAAGAAGGGAAGACAGTGGCAATTGTTAATCTATTATCATGATTTGAGTCCTGTATTGTCTTCATTATTCTGCTTAGTTTGGTTTTATTCTGTTTTACTTTATTATGTTTGATCACATGGACAGCTATTTCAAAGATATCAAAATATATTACGGTAGCCATTATTGATTTCCTATTATCTTGTTTGAAGCCCTGTATTGCCTTTCTTGTTTTGCTTTGATTGATTTCATTCTATTTCGTTTGATTGTGTTACATCTGACAGGTAACTACCTTAAGGTAACAAGAGACATTATGGTAACCTCTTGTTGTTTTACTGTTCTTTTGAAGACCTGCATTGCTTCCATTGTTTTTTATTGGTTTTATTCTGTACTACTTTGTTTGACTTTATTATGCCTGATGGTATGGGCTATTTTGAAGATAGAAAGAGGCATTATAGTAGCTATTACTGATTTCCTTTTATCTTGTTTTGAAGTCATGTATCACATTCATTGTTTTGTTCTGATGAACTCTATTCTATTTTATTTGGTTTTATGGCCTTAAAAATATAAAAATAAATAAATAGATAGATAAATAAATAAATTAGCACAGAAATAAGAATACAAACACTCATGGCACACCATGATACTGAAAAGCACCATGTCTCTAACTGGGAATTCAGTGTGGCTGGGATGGTTAGTAATTTAGTGAGACTCAGTCTCAAAACTTGAAAAGCAGGGGTCTGGAGATGTAGCTCAGTGCAAGGCACTGGGATCAATCTCCAGTGCTGAAAAATTAAAGAAAGGAAGCAGCCTAAGAAGCAGGGAGGGAGCATAGAGGGAGGGAGGGAGCGGGGAGTGCACACCACACCCCTGGACAAACCAGCCATCCAAGCCCTGAGCCGCAACTCAGGCAGAGGTCTGCAAACTTGATTCCCTCCCGTTTCACGAGTGAGTATAAGGAGAGAGTGGTGATGTGAATGACAGGATCCGAACTCCTCACCTGTCCTGGTGAAAAGGGAGGAGCCCAGTGTCTCTGCTCAGCTGCATTTCCAGGCCTCCTGAGTCACCTCACGCCTTGTGTCTCACACTTGAAAACCTGCCAGTGCCCCCTGCATTACTGCACTTAGGAGTCCTGATTTTCTGCTCTCAGTAAAGCCTCCAGGAAAAGCCCAAGGGCGAGGCCCTGGCCAGCACCCTTTACCATGCCTGGGGTGATGCTGAGGGCCCAGGACACCAAAGGGGACAGGAGAGCCCCACCCGAGCCTGCAGGGTGGCAGCTTGAAGACCTCAGGCTCACCAGAGGGTTCCTCCCAGCCTCCTGCTTCTCAGGAACAATGCGGGGCACCCCCAGTCCCCTGCTGACCCCTCTGCTTTCCTTTCTCTAGTCCTGTGTGTGTTTAATTCCAAGTTCACTGCTCACCCATCACTGTTTCCTTAGTCCGAGTTTGCAGCGCACAGTGGTTACAATCACGGTGGGTAACGGGTACAGGTGGTGACACGTCACACTTTTGCTGCTTCCACTTCCTGTGCCCTCTCTCCTCCTCCCTCTATATCTTCCTTACACTGTGCTGCTTTCCTTTTAATGTAAAATATTAGTAATTTCATGGAGATTTAAATACATGTTTTGCATTTGCAAACGTGTGCAGCCATGCGAACTATGCACAGTACCACTCTTCTTAGGATGCAGACACACAGAGTACCTGGCTCCTGGGGTAACAACTGAACCCAGAAGAATCAAGCTCCAGTGTCTGCTGCAGAGCTCAGGCCCAGAGCACAACACACAGGTGACACCTGCCCTGTGGACAGAGCAGGGCTGCATGAGGGTCTGAACTGCAGCCACTCACTGAAGAAGGAGAAGGCTTCCAGTTGTCACAGAGTTTGGAGGACTCATGAGGCTGGGGTGGCTTCAGGATCCTTGGGAGCTGCAGACCCAAAGGAGTCCTTTCTGTTGCCCTGGCTCTGTTGTTAATGTCAGCATTCACAGGCACCTGTCATCACATGGGTGGGCCAGGCTGAGACTGGCTGTCACCCACTCAGCAGAGAGCCTGGCTCCAGGGCAGAAGCCTTCACTGAGAACCACACAATCATCACCTTTTCCCTTTCTCTCTACAAACCCAGGAGAAGAGGTCCATTCAAAGCTGTTAGAGGCCAGGGCTTCTCTGGGGAGAAAGAACTAGGCTTTTATAAAGCTCCATTCCAACCACATGACCAACTCAACCTGGAGAGTGGGAAGAGTCTTTCACCAGAGAAGAACAGACCCCATCAGAGACAGGGGATTCCCTCGAGTCTTAGTTTTCTTCCTCGGATTTCAGCCTCATCTGTACAAACTTTCAAAACACTTTAGCTTTTCAAAGTATATAGTATATAGTATATAGCTGTTAGTGATCTCTAGAGAAAGGGTTAATGCAAGATATACAAATATAAAAATGTTTACAGAACAAGCTTACAAAGGGCAGCCACAGATCCAGGTGTGGAAAGGTGCTGTCTGTATGCTGGAGATCCGAAGCATGTGGGTGAAGCCCTGCACCCCCTGTAGTGGCCTCACATGGAGGGTGAAGGTTCTGCGATGCAAAGTTGAGGCTCTGCACTGGAATCTGAAGGGTCTGAGCCTGAGGCCAAGAGATGACATCTAAGGTGAAGGTGAATCTGAACCATGAAACAGAAGTGAACCTTCATTCTTTATTTACCTTTTATACCATTCAGCCAAAAAAGGATATTGGTTGGTGGCCCTCACACCTATGGTGGGTCTTTTGTCTCAATAAATTTCCTTAGCCACCCCAAGAACTCTGCTGATCCAGTTTAGCTGGGCGTTTCTTACTCAGGTTGACACGCCCAGTTAAGTGTCACGTAGCTCACACTGATCCCTATAGCCACCCGCTGTGCAATCCAACACCAGAACTTCCTGTTTGCAACTGTAACTTAGCACTAAATGACCACCCACTCACTCTCGGTAAATTCTCCATCCCCATGAAAATATACCTGACATTAACAATTTATAGAATGAATTACTTTGGCTCGTGGTTCCAGAGATACCAGCCCATAGAACACTGGCTCCATCGGGTTGCAGCAGCAGTGAAGCAGAAGCTTCTCGGTGGTAGAAGGGTGAGGAGGAAGAAATCACTCACCTCATGGAGCAGGAGGCAGAGAGGGAGTGAAAAAGCTAGAATGGAAAACACGGAGACAACATATGACCTTCAAATTCACACCGCAGGCACTGTCCTCATCCTAGAGGCCCCACCTCCTCATCAGTCCATGGGCTAATGAACTCACCAAGGACCTATTTCATCTGATAAACTTAGAGCCCTCATAATTCAATCACTTTTCCAAAACCCACCCTCTGAGCATGTAGGCCTACAAGGATACCTCACATCTAACCCTGACCTCTAACACACCCTCCACATACTGGTCCCCACGTGTCTGCTCTCAACTTCCATGAAACTGTCCTTCTCTACACAGGGTGAAACCAAGCAGTGTTCATCTGTCCAGTTCTGTCTCATTTCACTTAACGTAATGCTGCCCACTTCCATTCATGTTGGTGCAGGAGACAGGACCTCATTCTTTTCTTCTGGATGAAATTTTTGCAGTGAATATGTTCCAAGGTGCTTTTTTCTTTCATTAACTCAACAAAATTAAAAATCCAATATAAAGTAGGCAATAAGACTAACTACACCTTTCTCAGAAAAATATACACAAATACACAACAAATGTATGAGACAAATGCTTAATGTCACTAGTTATCATAGAAATGCAAACAGAAACCACCATGGGATGTTACCTCACTCCGCTAAGAAGGGCTTTTAAGAAAAAGACAAAAAGAGTGGAGAAGAGGGAGCCCTTGTGCGCAGCTGGCAGGAATGTGAATTAGTGCAGTCATCATGGAAGCCAACACAAGCTTCCTCAAAAACTAAAATCAGAACCATGGCAAAACCCAAAAATCCCAGAGCAAGGAAAGCACCCAAGGAAATCAGCAGCATGTGGAAGGAAAACCCGAGCAGCATATTTATTACAGCACCACTCACAGCAGTGGACAAATGGAACCATCACCATGCATGGCTCCCAGAGTCACTTGGATTTTTATATTGGATGTTTAATTTTGTTGAGTGGCCATCAGCTCTGGTCATCAGAGAGGGCCACACCTAGGATCTCAGAGACCATGGGGCCCCACAAGGACACTGGGCATTGCCTGGGTGCAGGAGAGTCTCCTGCCCTCTCCTGGGGACACTGCAGGGTGCTGGTGTCCCAGCACTTTGCACAAGTGCTCTCCACCAGTCCCTGTCCTCAGACGAAGTCAGCCCAGCAGCGTGACAAGGAGAAGGGCTCCTGTGAACCTCGGCAAAGCCAAGGGCCCTGGCCGCTGGCACTGCGCACTGGGCACAGACCTGGTGGGACAGTCAGGGCTCATGAGGGTAAGTCAGGGAGCTACAGGGAAACATTGGTGGTGTGACCAAGAGATGGCAAAGAGCGAGCAGGCGAATGTTGGGGTTATCGAGAGTGTAGCAAGCTTGACAGATAAAATGTTTATGAGAATTCCATTTTGTAATGTTTGAATCCAAACAATGAAGCAAATTCTGAAGGAAATAACTGCTGATAAGATGCAAAACTAACTGCTTAAAAACAATTCTCAAAAAATCTATTAACTACATGACACTAATTATAAAGCATAAGAAAAGAACTAGTATAAAGTAATGTTATTTCTGTTTAGATTTAACCATGCAATGAAATGAATAATTCTCTGCTTTTTCCTTGTAAATTTTCTAGAATGACATAGAAAGGCCCCAGGTTGAACATCACAACACATGAAAAACTTTGCACAAAGCTTTATTAACTCAGACAATACAGTGCATTCTCAAGTACAAGGCCCCAGGACACTGGCCTCAAGGGACAAATCCAAGCAGACGTGCTCCTGGTTGCCTGGTTGCCTGCATAGTTGTGTAGTGCACTGAGGGAGGCTGAGACAGGGAAGTTTCTATAAAGGAGAGAGAGATGACTGCTTCTACCTCACAACACATGGACTCCACCTCCAAAAGGAGTCTGTTCCCAATGCAAAGGTCCATCACTGCAGGGTTCAGAAGGCAAGGCACTGGGAGGGGAGGCCTCTCAGGAAGCCCTCCGAGCACCCATGGGGTGGGGGGATGGAAATACTTTAACCTGAGGCCGCCTTTCACCTGCCCTGATAAATCCACGGAAAAAGCAGTCAGAGTAGCTGCTTGTCGGCCTGCATGGAAGCAAGAAAATCCTCACCACAGTGAGAAACGCTCAGTTATGCATGATGGGACAGCAGCCAGGACGGCTCTGCTCAGACAAGGGACGGGAGCCAGACCCGCGCTGTCCCAAACACACAGTGGGGTTCAAGGCACCAAAAGCTGCAGTGTGAAAGGCCGGGCTTGCAGACGCTGGAAGCTGCTGTGTTTGTGACCTCGCTCGGGACAGAGGGCACAGGCGGAGTCCCTCGGGAGCCCTGCCGCACCAGCTGGGCCACTTCAGCACTCGCACTGACCCTCAGGTGGAGGGACCAGAGGGACCAGGAGAGGGGTCCGACTCCTCCCCCACAGCACTCTGGAAAACCTCCCGTAAGCGTGACCAGCGCCTCTGCCTCCCCATTCTCCCTGCAAAGTAGTAAACCAAGGGGTTGGCACTGCTGTTCACACCGGAGAACAGTGACAAAAGTTCCTCATTGTATGGAATGCTGTGATTGGCAGGCAGAATGACTACTACCACAGGAAGGGCCAAACATGAGATGGACACAGCTGTGAGGGCCACGGTGATATACAACTTGCGGGGTGGACGCACCCGGGAGCTGCACTTAATTTTCAGCAACATAATCACAGTGCACAGCAGTGTAGCAGACAGAACAGCGGTAATAACCAGACCTAAGACTCTAATATATGGGCAACAAAATTTGATACATGCTGACTCATAGTTGCACATCGCCAAGTCCAGTACACTCAGGGCAATGGCCTGACCCAAGTCAGAACGCATGCAATGGTGGACAGGTGCTTCGGAGAGTGCAGTCGGCACCAGTTGGGGAAGAAGATGGACAGGCAGCGGCCCACACTGATGGCGACCACCAGACAGAGCCCTGCTACATAGGATGTGAGAATGAACAGTCTCAGGTATGGAAGAGGAAACCAGTTGGCATGAAAATATGTAAATATCCATTGAATGAAATCCACTACTAAACAGGCGAGGAGGATAAGGTCCGCCAGGGCCAAGTGGGAAAGGAAGACAGAGAAGCGGTCCCACTTGACAGAGCAGACCAGGAAGAAGAGCACGAGCCCGTTGCCCCCCAGCCCCAGGAGGGAGATGACGGTGCCAAGAGGACAGATGATGGTCACAGCCCAGATGTCAGTAGCATAACAGGTGTCCTTTTCTGTCCTATTCCTGGGACTTGAGGTAGAAGTAAAACAGGCCATCGTGGGGTCACCTCAGCCAGGGGATGTCCACACAGCAAGGACCCTGTGGAGAGAATCATTGCACAAATCAGCTGTAAAGGGCCAGGCACGGTGTCCTCGCAGCCTCCTCATGCACCCAGCCAACCAGCACCCTCCAGCACACCTGTGTGCAGGATTCCATGTCACAAGCCCCCTAGACCCATGACACAGTCCCAAGAAGATGAGAAACAGTGCAGACAGCAAGTAAAAATAGAGCCAGGAAGGCACTGACCAGGACGGGGACTGAGGAGTGGCCATCCTGAGCTCCAGGGCCTGTGACAGTGCCCTCTCCCATCCCCTGGGGAGAGGGCTCCATGCAGCTCCCAGGTCAGCCCTCTCCCCTGGTCCCTCCTTCCAGGTCATTGTTCTCCTCACTGTCCTGTCCCCTCTCCTCTGTCCCCATGTCACAGGGTGGAGGCAAAGCCTGCTCCTGCTCTATCCACTCAAGCACCTCAGCCAGGTAAAGGCCCCCATGGTACCATGCTGCACTCAGGAACTGGGGTCCCCTTGACACTCTGTCCATATCACCTATTGTTCAGGACACCAAAAGTCTCTGGACCTCCCTGTGAGCTCATCTTCTCCTGGACCACGGCTGCTTCCAAGGGCCCTGGACCCTCACACAAACCCCGCACACACGTGGCCCTGAGAACCAGGCCACATGGGCCTCTGCACCAAAGCCCAGCAACCACCTAACTTGGGAAGAGGGGTCCCCAGGTTAGAGGTTGTGCACAGCTGTAGTCACCTCAATATCTGCCCAGTCCATGCTCCCCTCTCCTCCTCCCTCTCCTGCTGTTTTTACCTGCTTCACCCCCACTGCTCACTGCAACTCTCCAGCTTAGTAACATCACCCCAGCTCCTTCCTCCCAGATCTCTGACCAGCACCCCACAAGCCTCCTCCCCTCCTCTGAGTTTCAGTACAGGCCCAGCCCCCACGGCTCTCACTGCACCCCAACCCTCTCAGTCATCACAACTCAGCCTCAGGTACTTACTTCCACTCACCACACACCTCCTTCCTCTCCCACAGCCACTGCACCCTGGACAGCAGGGATCTGTGTGTCCTGGTCTGGTGAAGACCTCAGCCACTGGGAGAAGGCCCAGTCACAGTGCCCACGTGGCAGCTGTGGAGGAAGGGCACAGTGCTGGGCACATGGACGTGATCCCTGTGGTCCAGGGTTTCTGCCTCAGCCCAGACTCACAGTGAGCAGAGAGGACCCAACCAGGTCCCGCGTGTCCCCCGGGGTGAAGGTGCTGTGAGCATGAGGAAGGGACACTGACCAGTGCTCAGCCTGGAACAGGCCTGGCCGAGTCAGGGGCTGTGGGAGCCTGGAGTTTAGTGTTGTAAACAGCAGCCTTGGAAGGAGCAGGTTCAAACACAACAACACAGTAAATAACCCAAACGCCAGGCTGAGGGTCCAGGTGGGTGTTTCTCCCAGGAGACAGAGGGAGGCCAACAACACACAGAAAGATCCCAGATGTCATTACAGTCAGGGAAATGCAGACGGGGCCAGAGTGAGCGAGCGTGGACAGTCACAGGAGCGGCTGGTGAGACAGGCGCACATGCAGGGGACTCAGGCCCCCGGGCATTGGGGGAGTGGAGGGCCCAGCCCCTGGGAAAAACGGGCTCCTGCTCCTCCAGGGCTCAGCGTGGAGCCGTCCTGGGGTCCTCAGCTCTGCTCCCATGAGAAGCGAGGACAGCAGCCACACAGACCCTGGAACACGAGCGTCCACAGGACCATTGCCAACATGAGCCAGGGAGACCCTGGGACAGGGAGGGAGGGCAGTGATGTGTCCTGCTAACAACGTCTTCAGGTCTGGTGTGGCAGTTCCCATGCAGATACCGCAGGGGCAAGGACCTGGCACAGGGGAAGCTGCTGCTTCATGGAGAGCAGGAAGCAGAGAGAGATGAAGAGGATCAGATGGGGCACCGACCCCTCCATGCCACCCCCGAGACCTGCTCTGCCTAGGTACCATTCCTCACAGGAAATCACCCTGGCACCCCAAGACCCAGTCTCCTCCCAGAAGCTCAACTCTGAGCAGGGGAGAGTTCTCCATCTAAACCCAGAATCCTAAACCTTTGTCCTCAAAAATGATGCTAGCTGGAAAATATCCAGCCTAGAAAGCCCGAGAGCCAAACTCCAGCCCCAGCCAGGCCATCACAGACTCTCTGCCATCACTGTTCTCTTCCTAGCTGCTCTGATAAGCAGGGATGGCAAGGATAGGCTCATTGGGGCTGGCATTTTCCATCTCTGGTCTTCAAGGCTGATTATTATTCAGCTAGGTCTTATTTTGAAAGAACTTAGTACAAATATTGTCCTGAGCTTGCCCTGGGACCTCCTGCCTGCCCTGAATGGCCTTGCAGCAGAAGCAGCCAAGGGTGGCACTGTGCCAGGGCCCTGGAGCCATGACCCAGCAAGGGCTCCTGGAACCACGCACAGGTGCTGGTCCCTGGGTCCCTGCGAGCCTCCCTGGGGCTCCCTCAGCAGAACCCAAGAGAGCGAGCCTGCGTGTTCTATTCATAACACAGCCAGGACGCTGCCAGGGGAGCAGCCGGGCTCCCTCGCCCTGGTAAGAGTGGGTGGACATGTGGGTCCCAGAAGGAGGGCTCTCCTCAGAGCCAGCAGCACCCATGAGATGCCCACAGCCTCCTCCTCTCCCCCGCCGGGCACTGCTAGAGGGCGGTGGCCCTGGCCACGAGGGTGGAGTGTGCTCGCTGAAGACAGGGACTGCAGCTCCGGAACTCTCCCGCGACCTGAGCAGAGGAACAAGGCTGCCTCTGCCTCACAAGCAGTCGGCAGCCCTGAAAGTGCCCCTTGAGGAGCTGTGCACAGCCCAGCCGGAAGCTGCTCTCGACTTGGAGACACGCAGGGAATCTCATACTATGGACCCAATTGGGAAATGCGTAGGCTCTCTGAATCTGAGTGAGAAAGCAGGATCCTTGGTGAGGTCACCACAAAAAAGTTGGATTAGAAAAAACTGACCCCATGCCCAGGGAAGACAGCAGCTCTTGCAGAACCTGGGAGGCTGAACTGACAGCGCTGTTGCCCATAGGGAAGACCTTGCTGGAACTGCTGTGTACTTGACTTTCTAACACTTTAATTCATCATCATCATCATCATCAACAACAACAACAACCACAACAATGGTCTTAGAATATTTTCAACAGCTTTCCTAATTGCCTCTGATAAAATGTTACCGCAGTGCAGGTGAGTTTGTGGCTCACTGGTGGAAAGTGAAACTAGCATGCATGAGGTCCTGATATCTAATCCCAGTACTGAAAGATAATTTTTTTAAAAATATACATTTGCTGTAGATATATTAACACACTGGAGGTACATTGGAATAATGCTTTTTACAGAATGAAAAGTAAATCCCTTGTCCCCTCACCTAGGAATCCATATTTGTCCATTTAGGCACTGGGGCCTTCATGACACTGCATGCTAAAACTGTAAGATGACAACTCTCTTTCCTACCTTGGAGCCTTGGAGATGAGTGTCCACTGCAGCAGGAGGGCCCAGCATGTCAGGACAAAGGCCAAGAAGACCAAACAGCACACAGGTCCTTACCTTAATCCACCTTCATGTAAAAGAGAAACCTCTGTCCACTTCTCGAAGACAAAGCATCTGCTTGCAGAGATGGTCCAGGAGCTTTATGTGAAGATGCCCCAGGGTGGAGGGCTGATCCTGATGTACCTTGAGAACCTCTCGGGAGGTGACCCAGAAACACCCAGGAAAACCCTCCCATCTCCTTTTCACACAGTTCCATCCCAGTGAGGACATTTAATGGGGCTAAGTGCTCAAGGAAGGAGGTTCCCAAGGTGATATCAGGAGATGTTCAACACTATCTGCCAGAAAAGAGAAAAAGCTCCTTTGCCTATGGAGAGTACAGCAGCTCTTGCCCCGGGGAGCCTGTTCTCTGAATCTGGATGCTGCACCAAACTCACTAATGCCAGAGATGCCCCCATTAGGCTCATATCTGTTTCCCTCTCCAAGTGCTACTTCTTGATGATTTCACTGCTTTTCAATATGAAGTAACCCTGCTTCCTCTCTGATCCGGCCCACGGATCAGTCCGTGGGTCTCACCTGGAGGGGAAAAATGGGGAGGGGGGACATGGGCAAGAGGAAAGAGAGAAGGAGACAAGTTGAGGGATTCCAATCAAGTCTCGTTTATTGAGGAAGTGTCCCTGGCTTATAAAGAAGTGAAGGCGGGAAATTATAAAGCACGGATAGGTCATCATCATATCCTGGGTCAGGCAGGAGAGGATCATGGGAAATGTAGGCTGATGCACCGGATGCCCACAGGAGAGATGGGGTGGCAGCAGTGAAGCTATCCTGCCACTCCCTACATCTCCTCCCTTATCACTTTACAGGAGTATGGCAGGCCCTGTGAGGACAGCGCCTGTCTTGGGTCAAGGACTCTTCATATGAACCCAACCAGGCCTTACCTGTCATGGGCCTGCAGGACAGCAATTGGTCCTGTGCCTGTCTTAGGCGGCCGGTGGCTTAACATATGTGTCCTAGTTGCCCGTCTCTGGCTGCCTGTCCAGTGCCTCAGGGCAGTTGGCCCACATCATCTTATGGGTCATTTATGGGGGTTGTTTCCCACCAAGTTTGTTGATCTGCCATCTCCAATTGATGATAATGTACCTGAATGGGCTTGGCCAGGAGCGTGTCAACCCTATTGTTAAGGAATGTCATGATCCTTTGGAAAATGCAGGGGCCTACAGTAAGAAGCAGTAGCAAAGCGGCCAGTGGGCCTAATAAGGGGGCAATGTAAGGAAAAAGGCCTCCCCACATGGAGGAGAGGGAGGTTTCTCTGAGGTGGTCTCTTTCTCTGCTATATAGGCGGTCTCTTAATTTTGTCATGGAATCCTTAATGATGCCTGAATGGTCAGCATAGAAGCAGCATTCTTCCTTGAGGGCAGCACATAGTCCTCCTTCCTTTAAAAACAAAAGATCTAACCCTCATCTGTTTTGTTCCGATAAGGAGGTAAGGGACTCCTGTAGAGCAGTTATGGAAGTCTCTATCTCCTTTAAATCTTTGTCTATAGCTGTTTGTAATTGACATAGATGTTGTTGTCCCAAGACTAATGCTGAGGTTTCTGTTCCTATACCTGCCGTAACTCCCATCCCCAGGAGTATAGCTAAGGTCAATGATACTGGTTCCCGTTTAGACCTATAATCTGTTTGGGAAGCCTGGAAGAGGTAATATCCAGGATGGTACGTAATGTGAGGCAAAACATTCACAAGGATACAATAGTAGGCTGACGTATTGAAAACATTAGTCGCTACACAGGGAGTGAGGCCAGTATTACAGGCCCAAAATGTTCCAGGAGGTGGAATGATATATTTACCCTTGTCGAATGATCAGTGAAACTGGGCACATAGAGGCTTATGTTTACCAGGCCAGTTGCTGGGCTGACCAAGGCAAGTTCCTTGTCCTGAGACATCGGGGAGGGTCAATTTATGTAATTGGGACCATAAACATTGGCTTGAGTCAGAGGAAGTATTGAAGGATGCATTGAGGGCTTTTCCTTCGTAGTATGGGGGAGGGGCACTTAGACATAACCAATAAGATTGAGTTAAATTAGGCTGTGTATGGTTTAAGGCGGTGTATGCCCCTTCAATCAAGTTAAACAGGTTAGAATTTGGACGTAGGGGGGTGGGTGTAAGACCCGATTGGTGTATGGTGGTTAAAGTGGATGGGAAGGTATGGGAATCAGAGGTATGGGGGGGTTTTGGCATCAGTATCGATTTTCCTTAGGGCAAGATTTGGGCCTATGACCACACCTGGGGTCGGTAAAGGAGCCTTTTTTATGAGAATAAGACCACCTCTGTCTGGGCCACGCTCATGATATCAAAATCCCCAGGTGCGCCCTGTCAGCCAGCCAGCTTCAACAGGAGTGGTGATGGTGAGGTCTAGATACTCACAATCTTCTCTTCCTCCTTCCCAATAACTGAGTGGGTGGCAACCTGATAGCCCCACTTTAACTTAAGGTGTCTATCAGGAAAGGTGTGTTGCCATCCTGATGCAACCATTTCACAACCCCAGTAGGCACAGTAGTAATCTCCTGGGGAGTTACAGTATGATCTACCTTCTGTTGCAGCAGGGCAAAGATAAACTGGTAATCTATTGTGGCATGGATCAATAGGCACAAGCTTACAGGACGTGATCCGAAAATTTGGATTTCCTGATCCTGTCCAGGTCCCAACCTCTTGTTGATCGCCCCAGCGAGTAATTGTCCACCTCCAGGGCTGATGGGAATTGCCATCCATTAGGTGTAGTTGTGTCAAGAGTCGGACGATGGCCCCTAAGGCTTTGGGAGGTTGTATCATCTGTAAGAGAACACAGAGGGTTGTACCTCAGGAAAGGATATTATTCCTGGGTGTCGCATAGAGTCTGTAATGAAGGGCTGTCTACTTGTTTTACGAGGCATTCAGGTAGCCATCTAGCCTCTTTTTCCTGTTTGGAATAAACACAGACTGAGCCTCGTCCCCAGATAAGAACAGGGTCAGAGCCGTTCCATGTATTGGTCATTGGGTCTTTCCATAACACAGATGCAAATTGCGTTTGTGTCTGTGTATGCCAGAAATGAGATGCTGCAGAGCAACCTGAAGCATCCAAGGACAAAAAATTTAAAATGAAGAGAGCATGTGAAAGGATATTTTTGGGAGATCCTCGAGTAGGGTACCATGTTCCTCCTTTTATTTTATCTATAATGGACTTAAGTGAGTGATGTGCACATTCAACAATGCCCTGTCCTTGAGGATTGTAAGGTATACCTGTAGTATGAAGAATATTGAGGCACTTGCAAAATTGAGCAAAGGAGGTGCTGGTATAGCCAGGGCCATTATCGGTTTTGAGCTGTTGAGGGCATCCCAGAACCGAGAAGGCTGACAGCATGTGAGCTATAATATGTTTACTAGTTTCTCCAGTTTGGAGGGTGGCAAAGATGAAGCCACTATATGTGTCAATAGTTACATGTATATATTTTAGGTTACCAAATTTGTTAAAATGAGTAACGTCCATTTGCCATAAAGTGTTAGTTAGGGATTAGGCCTTTTGGATTGACACCTAAATGCTGGATGGGTAAATGGATGGCACAAGAGGGGCAGTTTTTTACAATCTGTGGAGCTTGTTCTCGGGTAATTTTATGGAGAAGGCGGAGAGTTTGGGCATTAAGGTGATGCAGTTGATGAGTCTGTTGGGCCTTAAATACCTTGGAGTTATCTGTGGGCTCAGAGTGGGTCATAAAGACTTGTGCACATGTGGCAGTATCAGCCAACTGATTTCCTCGGGTAAGGGGCCCAGGGAGGTTGGAGTGGGCTCGAAGATGACCAACGAAGAACTTATAACAGAGCTGTATGATATCCTGTAACCATTTAAATAAATTTGTAGCTGGAGAAGCATGGTGGATAGCAGCAACAGTTTCTAGTAGGGGAACAGACTGAGTGAGGTAGGCACTATCAGTGAACAAATTGAAGGGTTGGTTGGGGTAGGCAGTGAAAACTGCGATAATAGCCTGTAGTTCCGCCAGCTGGGCAGAAGAGGTATTTATCTGGAAGGTAAAGGCGTTGTCTTGAGGCACATAAGCAGCCCTGCCAGAGGAGGAGCCGTCAGTGAATAACACTGGGGTGCCAGGAAGGGGTTGTGAAGCTGTGATCTTAGGGAATATGAATGAGTGATGGTTGGCAAAATCAATTAGCTTATTTTGGGGGTAATGGTTGTCAATGGTCCCTGAAAAGGAGGCTAGGGTGATAGGCCATGTTTCTGTAGTCTGGAGTAGCCAGTCTACTTGGTCCTTAGTAAAGGGCTGGATGATAATATCTGGCTCTTTGCCAAAATAACATTTTCCTTGTTTTCTGCCTTGAATTATTAGGTCTGAAACTGCTTGGTAGTAGGGTAGGAGTGTCCTTTTTGGGGAAACTGACAGGTGGACCCACATGAGAGGAGCCTGTTGCCAAAATACTGCCA
>PVLA01017087.1:0-18517 GCA_004027455.1 Hydrochoerus hydrochaeris
CAGGAACAAAGGCCCTCAATTATGTGGCCATTACCTTCACACAAATAGCTGTCTGATCCTCATTTCTTTTCTTTCTTCCAAATGAAGTGTTTTCATTTTCTGTTTCAATCTTGCTATCTCTAAGCCTTTATTTTTAGGAATGTTACATTCCCTCATTTACTATAGGACAGTAGTGGGGGAAACACCCCACCTATGACTAAGTTAGGTAGAAAATCATTTCTCTTCTTTTTTATGGATTCCACTTATGGAGGTGTCAAAAAATTTTTTTCTTTTTTTTTTTTTTACATTCTAGTAAAAAAGAAAAAATATCTCTGCTAAGTTCCTAGTTTTTTCCACAGCTACATTCCTTGTCCTTGTGAGTCCCTGAGCTCAGTTTCTACCAAATTATCAGGTTCAGTAATTTTCACTGTAATGATTCCTGGTTGGCTATTGGCAATAGTCTTGCTCACTACCTAATAACAGTGCCTCTTGAATAAGATATTTTTCTAATAAGTGTGCTGATAGAGTTTTTAATTGACAGTCATGTATCTAACCAGATTTAATGTGATGGGTGTATATGACTTCAAGCATATAAATTTCTGTTTCTATGCAACAAGCTTCTTACTTATCTGAGTTCCTAATTCACTCCATAGAAAAGATTGGAGACCTGGCACTAGCAGGTTCCATATGAAATTCCTGCAGCTTAATTGCCCCATTGTCTGGGTAATAACCTCAAAAAAGTTATTCTACAATTCTCATGCATTTAATTCTCATACTTGTAATTGTTACCTTATTTATTACACACTGCTGACTCAGTCTTTCCGGGGTCACAATATGACATCATTTCCACCTCTCACTATTCCTATAATCATATTCCATGCATTTTCCTTTGAACCCTAGGAACTTGTGTGAAATCCTGATTCACTTGCACATTCAGTATTCCACTATTTATAAATGAATAACTTAGTATAGAAGGAATGGTGTTTCATTTGTATAGAAGTACATGAAATGTAATAGGCAATAGGAGCATACGTCTTTCAAAAATGGAGAGGAGCAAAAACCTGAGGAAAAACATAAATAAGGGATGTTAAGGTGACAATAAAGAACTCAGTCCTATAACTAGAAATTCTAACATAGATGGCCTTGATACACTATACTGTTAATAATGCACCAGGATTTAAAACACACATTACTCACATTACTCTGCTTAGATGTATTATATTCGGTTCCAGTCATTCTACCTGTACTAGATTTGAGGGCACAGAGAGTAATCCTGAAAATAACAGGATATAGCACCATAATCATCCTTAATTTCCTATTAACTTAGTCTAAATCACTGTAAAACCTACACAGTTTTACCATGACTGATCATAATCGAATCTGGTTTGTTGGATCGCTGTTTTGTATTGATAGATTTTATTCAAAGCTGTTATGATTGATAGCATCAAATCTGAGAGTATAGGCAACTGCACTTAAGATGACAAAATCCAGTAGAATATCCACTATGGTTTATTACCTGCCTTTGAAGTTTTATACTGTTGACAATGTTTTATTTTACTAATATTGTTATTTACTGCTATATTCAATTATACTGCTATTTTCAATTATGCCTGATGATAGAGACATTCTATTGAAGATAATAAGAAATAACACAGTAATCATTGTAGATCACCTTGTACTGTGGTTTTATATGACTTTTTGGTTTCATGTTTTTATAGGAATTTATTTTGTTTTGTCTTGCTAAGTTTTGTTTTTCCCTCTAATCCAGAAAGGATAGAAATATACGTAGAGATTCATGCATGTGTAGCTAGCTACACTCTCACTGTTTGACTATCTACTTTGTATGCTTTAATTTTGGAACTTGAACAACTATTTCTAAGAGGACAATATGTAATTTATTAACTAGTGATTTCCTATTGTTTATCTCTTTTTTTGAATCTATATTATCTTTACCCTTTACATGTTTTGTTTCTCTTTCAATAAAATCTTAAAAACAAAACTCAGTCCTATTATACACATTTATGCCTTCCAAAGATGAACACTTACATTATGTACTAGAAACAGGCACTAATGCAATTAGACATATTTTAAATTTGCTTTTGCTTTTGTGATTATCTTAACCAGATGCATACATTAATAGGGAAATATCATAAAACCTGATGAAGAACACTTCTGAATGTATTTGTGTAGATTCTTGTAGAAAAAATAATTGGGACAGATCCAAGTGGAAAAAAATGTTTATGAGAAAAATAGATGTCATCTATGAAAATGATATTGGTGGATCAAAAATATGGATGAAATTTTTCAGATTCCT
The DNA here is from genome assembly GCA_004027455.1 of Hydrochoerus hydrochaeris. Taxonomy (NCBI): domain Eukaryota; kingdom Metazoa; phylum Chordata; class Mammalia; order Rodentia; family Hydrochaeridae; genus Hydrochoerus; species Hydrochoerus hydrochaeris. The sequence goes on from PVLA01017087.1 coordinate 2,294, forward strand.
TGAATTATCTTTAAATAGTATGATTTTTAATAGGAATACTACAGACAAATAGATTGGCTAGTTACATGTGATACTGAAATACAAAATGAATATTCTTAGGGATATCTCCATCTTTAAGTGTGATCTCTGGAAAATCTATGAATATATATTGACATCAATTTTCTTATGGTATTTCTACAGGTCTCAACTTCATGAGTTATTTGCAAAGTATTTTCAAAATAGTCAGTTACATATGTAAAATTTCAATTCATAGTGCTGACACACATATTTTACCATCTTCATGTACATTGAGTGCTTTATCACATTTCATACATAGGCTTTGGCCACAAGGTGACAACGTTTTGGAGGGTGGCATCTTTGTCAATGGAAACTTTTTCTCAATGCATCTTTTTCACAGTTATTCACCAGCATGTGGAAAATTTAGCATTTATAAAATGAAAAATTTACAAATTCTTCTCATACTGACTACTTACATGGGGTTTCTCCCTTGTGTGCATTATTTCTATTTGATGGCATCATTTTGCACTGAATGCTTTTCTCCATTGTTGGAATGCATAGGGTTACTTCCCTGTGTGAATTCTTTCATGCAATTACAATCACTGGTGGTGGAAACACTTGCTACACTGCTTACATGCATACAGATTCTGTCCATTGTGGTTTCTTTCATTTGTTTGTCAGTGACTATGTGAACTGAATGCTTTCTCAAATGGCTTATGTACAGAATTTCTTCCCATTGTGAATTCTTTGATGTATTTGCAAGCTATGGGTTTGGCTGGTATATTTCCTACATTGCTTACATACATAAGATTTCTCTCTGTGTGAAATCTTCTATGTCTAGAAAAAGTGGATTATCAGCAGAGCTTTTTTAATATGTTTTACATAAGATTTCTCATAAGTGTGAATTATTATATGGACAAGGTTACACTATTGACTGAAAGGTTTTCCACATTATTCACCCACATATGGCTTCTCCCTAGTGTGAGTTCTATCATATATTTTAGAATCTGTTTGTGTATTGAACATTTTTCCAAAGTTCTTACATATGTAACATTTTCTCTTTAATTTAAGTTCATTCTTGTTTCTGAGAGTGGCTGAGTCTTCCTTTGCTTTTGTGATGGCATAACCTTCAATAAGCATGGCTACATAGATACAGGGCATGAATACAAGCACACTTTTGAATATGAATGTATATATTTTTCTTGGTAAATTGATACAACAATTACAGATTATGATGGGAAAAAAATGGTCATGAGATAATTGGGTGTCATCCATCAAGAGGAGACTTTGGTAGATCAAAAACGGGAAAAAAGATTCAGCTTACTTAAATATTCTTTAAAAACTGTAATTTTTTTATTAACACCACAGACAAATAGATCAGATATAGATGTGTGATTTATAAAAAAAGATGAAATCATTTTAGGGTAACTGTTTCAAAAAAATCTATGAACATGTATTGAGAGCAATACTTTTATATTATTTTTACATGTCTCCTCTACATGAGTAATTTTCAAAATAGTCACATATGTATTATTATACTTAATTATGATTATTTTAACATGCTTGACAATAACCATGAACACTGAATGCTTTCCCACATTGCATACATAGGTTCAGGAAACAATACATCAGTCAGAAGGTTAGCACCTCTATCAGCTGAACTTTTCCCAAATATTTTTTACATGCAGTTGCTCTGAAGTGTAAGGGGAATCTTGTGTTTGCAAAAGGGAAACACTGCAGCAAATCTTTTCCACACTGCCTACATACATAGTGTCTATTCCTTGTGTGCATAATTCCTCTATTTGATGGCATTTTTGTGCACTAAATGCAATCCATCAATGTTCAAACACGTAGAATTATTATACAGTGGGAGTTCTTTCATGGAGTGACAATGTAGAAAGTTTTCCTACACTCCTTATGTTCATAGGATTTCTTCTCAGTGTGGGATCTTTTATGTGTATGATGTGAAAATGTATCAATCAATTCATTTATTCATTTGTCATATAGATAGGGATTTTCTAAAGAGGGAATACTTTCATATACACAAAAGTTACCATTATAGCTAAAAGGCATCCAAATTTGCTTACATAGATAGGGTTCATTTTAAGCACATCTGAATACTAATGCTTTGCCACAGTTTTTATATCTATAGAGATTCTACCCAGTGTGAATTCTTTCATGTCTAATAAGATTAAAATTTTGATTGAAAGACTTCCCACATTGCATACATACATATGGTTTCTCCCCAGTGTGAATTCTATCATGTGCTTTAAAACTATAGGCTGTACTGAATTCTTTCCCACATTTGGTGCATACATAGGGTTTCTCCCCAGTGTGAATTCTATTATGTACTTTATAAATAGAGGCTGTGCTGAATGCTTTCCCACATTTGTTGCATACATAGGGTTTCTCCCCAGTGTGAGTTCTTTCATGTACAATAAGGTTACCATTTTGACTGAAAGATTTCCCACATTGCTTACATACATATGGTTTCTCCCCAGTGTGAATTTTATCATGTGCTTTAAAACCAGAGGCTCTACTGAATGCTTTCCCACATTTATTGCATATGTAGGGTTTCTCCCCAGTATGAACTCTATCATGTGCTTTATATACAGAGGCTGTGTTGAATGCTTTCCCACATTTATTGCATACATAGGGTTTTTCCCCAGTGTGAATTCTTTCATGTATAATAAGGGTATAATTTTGACTGAAAGATTTCCCACATTGCTTACATACATATAGTTTCTCAGCAGTGTGAATTCTATCATGTTTTTTACAGCTAGAGGCACTAACAAATGTTTTCCCACATCTGTTGCATACATAGGGTTTCTCCCCAGTGTGAATTCTATCATGTACTTTAAAATCAGATGCTGTGCTGAATGCTTTCCCACATTTGTTGCATATATAGGGTTTCTCCCCAGTGTGAATTCTATCATGTACTTTAAAATCAGAGGCTGTACTGAATGCTTTCCCACATTTGTTGCAAATGTAGGGTTTCTCCCCAGTGTGAATTCTTTCATGTATAATAAGGTGACCATTTTGACTGAAAGATTTCCCACATTGCTTACATACATATGGTTTCTCCCCAGTGTGAATTCTATCATGTTTTTTAAAATCAGATGTTGTACTGAATGCTTTCCCACATTTGTTGCATACATAGGGTTTCTCACCAGTATGAATTCTTTCATGCATAATAAGGGTACCCTTTTGAATGAAAGATTTCCCACATTGCTTACATACAAAGGGTTTCACACCAGTGTGAATTCTTTCATGTACAAGAAGGTTACCATTTTGAGTGAAAGATTTTCCACATTCTTTGCATATGTAGGGTTTCTCCCCAGTGTGAGTTCTGTCATGTGATTTACAGTTAGAGGCTGTACTGAATTCTTTCCAACATTTGTTGCATACATATTGTTTCTGCCCTGTGTGAATCCTTTTATGTCTTTGACAGCAACTGCATGTACTTAATGCTTTCCCACATTGTTTGCATTCATATGGTTGATTTCCAGTATGAAGTGTTCTATGTTTTTTAATGGAATTACTGCAAGATAATTCTTTTGCACATTTCTCAGTTATATATTGTTTCTCTCCTTCATATGTTGGACCATCTTTTTCAATATAGTATGAAGAATGATAACTATTCTCATAGTGTTTTTGTATATATGAGCTCCCTGAACTGTAATTTCTTTCATGGATTTGAACACTGTTAGGTGTTGTGTAGGCTTTCACACTTTTCTTACTTACAAAGTTTTTCTGCCCATGGTGAGTTTGTTCACTAAGATCTGAACTGTCCTCCCCACATTGCCCACATTGCCAGGGTCTTTCTGAAGTCTTCCTCATTTCACGCTTCTGTAAGGACTGGAAATCACTGCAGGTCTCTACATCTTCATTACATTTATATTGCTGCTCTTCAATTCTCAAATAATTGTCTTTATCATATCTGTAAAGCAATACAAAGAAAGATATCAATCACAATGAAAAGTGATCCACATTAACATTTGAGATTTATGATGATAAGTTTTATTTGAAGCCTGCTAAGTAATTTTGATGGTTAACTGATTCCTTACCCTGCAAGACTTCTTTCAAAGTACTATTCATTGCAAAAAAGATGGTTTTCATTTAGCAATTTTAAATTGGTATACGATTCTAATACATAATATCATTTTAGGAGATTGGTACAAATGATTATAAAACATTTTTTTTAGCTCTTCAAGTCTTCGTTATCACCCTTATTTATTTAGCCTGATCATCTTTCTTGTCTACAGAAAGTAGGAGTTTCTGTTTTCATATTATCCTTCTTCACTTTTACTCTTCAAATATGATTATATTTTCCCTTTTAAGGGAAAACTGATGATATTTCTATTTCTTCATCAGATGTATTTCACTTAAGATACAACTCTTTTTGTTTCTTGGGAAATTATATCATGGTTCCTTCGAGAGCATATTTTTTTTTAGTGTAGAGAGTTAATAATGTGTTTTAGACTGAGCTACATTTGCTGACCTATTGTGTATTTTTTAGAAAGATTCTTATCGACCATGATCTTATTCAAACTGGACTTCAAGTTGTCACCCTCCTAATTCATCTCCCCAGAGTGTGAGATTACAGGAATCACCACCATGCTGACTTGACACCACATTTTCTGTACCCAGGCATCCAGTGAAGGCATCTGGGCTCTTCCCAGAGCTTAGCTACTGTGAGTTGATTCTCATATTAAGTATTGTAAATGCCCTTTCATATGCTGCATTGAACAACACATTGTGTGGATCACTAACATTTGATGAGTTTAATGTATTTGACAATATCTTGAGAGAATCTTGCACAAAATGACACAGTATAACCAACTCAACCATCATGCAGTAGAGGCAAGGGCATTGCTCTGAGTTTCAGAAGAGAATAGGCTACACAGTAAGTTCTAAATCAACCTGACCTACAGTATAAAATCATGGATGAAAAGTAAAAAACAAAACAAAACAAAACAAAAAACTAGTATATACCGATGGATGTAGATGCTGTATAATATGAAACATATTAGTTTACTTTTCAGATCTCTGAATATTGATTATCATCTTTCTATTTTATGTATCCATCAACAAAGTATAAGGAATCTTAAACATGAACAGTACAACATTCAGTATAATATTTTCAAAGTAGTTATTATAACAGTAGCATTCATTTGAATTTTGAATAGTGATTCTATCTGAAAAAAATTTTAGATCATGAGTCCCAGTATTCACACATATACATAAATGGATATTTTGAAGATGCATTTCTATCAAAATTCACAATAGGTTCATTACCTACATATCAGAATACAATATGTAAATTTAGTCATACATTTCTATGATGTTGATCGTGAAGGCAATTTTTAAACTGATATATTAGATAGTGATATTTTTTACATAGCATCAGCACTACCTCTGATTTCTGCATTCAAATACTGTACTACAGATTCCTAGATAATACAAAATAAAATCAAGTGCATCTTGATATTTTTCTGAAGCTAAGTAAAGTGTAACATGATCTCATTTCTTCAAGTTTCTTTGTTGTAATATATATGCTCACACACTGACACTTAAGGAATGTTCCCTTTCTCTTCCATGTGTCAATCACCTTAGATTTCTTGAACAATTTTTGTCCTTTTCTTTAATTTGCTGATTTTGCCATCTTCTTCCTGTATTACAGACATAGAAATAAAAAAAAATTCACTATAACATTACATTAAAACATCACTAGTTCAAGTTATACACATGTTATTATATAATCAGACCTGAGATATACAAGCAAATGTTATAATTATGAAATATATTAAACAATATCACTTAGCAATAACTAATGCTGTTCATATCAATAAACAAAACATATCATCCTTACCTGTTGCAGTAATATTCATATATGTTTCCCACATCACGCCTCTGTAGAGCTTCTTTTGGAATGGAGTCAGCAAATCCCACTCTTCTGGGGTGAAGTTCACAGCTACATCCTCAAGTGTCACCGTCTCCTAAATAATGACACACAGAACCCAATGTATCTCAGTTCTTGTCATAAACATTATAAATGAAGTTCATTCTTTCAAGCATTAACTGCATGTCATAGTCATCAAAGCTCAAGAATATTCAAATACAATCATTCAATAACACTGATGCTAGACTACAGCACACTAACAAAGCAATCACAGAACTACAGCAAGGCTTGTCCTCCAGAGCTGCCTATACTGTAGCTTTTCACTGACTTTAAAGCAGAGCTCAAAGAGGGAGCCTGCAAACCACCATTCACAAAACACCTGTTATTCATAACACTGAGATCATCTTTTTTCTTGACAGCATTTATAGTTTTGAAACTGCTTTCATAGATAAGTATTTAGTTGAATATGAAAGGAGGTTTATGAATTACTAACATTTACTGAAAATAAAGATTTATAGAATAGGAAATTAGGGAAATGTTAGCTATAAACGTATAGTTCAGGGATACCAAATTATCTCCTTGTACTTGAATACTAGAAATTCTACTAGATTTAAAGGAAGATAATGTGGCAAAGAACATACATGAAATGCAATGAATGTCAATGTACAGCAAAGTAACTGGTCACTGAATACAGAATGAAGAGTCCAGTCCAGTGGGCTAGTACATGCCTGTTCTCCCAGCACTTGAGGGGCAGATGTAAGAACATTACCAAGAATTTCAGGATTGCCATGCATACAGTGTCCTCCTGCCTGAGCTATGCAATAGGATAGTTAAGACTACAAAGTGAGGCCATTCATCAAACTTTCTCACCAAATGAAAATTAAAATAAATCAGTCATTTACAAATCACACCTTTGTACCAGGCATGTATCTCGATTTTACAAGCTCATAGGTGATATGTACAAGGGGCTAAATTGTATTTCCAATACCAAAAAGAAACAAACCAAACATGCTTTTGATTTGTTCAACAATTATATATGGAAGTTAGAAAAAAAGCTACAAACATTCAATACTTGTGAGCAAGGAAATAGTTTGCATAATAAACATGAAAAAAATTCAAACTGCAACATTTATATCAGTGGATGATTCAATAAGAAGGACAAATGGATCTCAGGAAAGGAAAAGAACATTCAATGCACCCATGTGGAAGTATAATATTGTTTCATGATTCAGCTGATGTTATGTTTCTCAGGAAGAAAGCAAGTGTTTTTCATTTACATTCAGGGAGAGACAGGTATGTCCATAGATACCTGGACTGTACACTCTCCTTGACTATGTGTATTGGTGAACTATTGAAATGGGAAAGAGAAACATGAAAGACTGTGCAATTTATACTGAAAAACAATCAGTTAATGAAAATCTTTCCTCAGAAGAATATCAAACAGCCATGAAAATTAGTAGAAATAGAAACCTATGAAAATGGGAACTAAACAAGAAAACATTGATTGGAAACACAATACAAAGAATTTACATACAGAGTTAAGAACAATGAGCACAAATCTAAAAATACACAAAAACACACTTGACTCAGGAGAAATACTGAATAGAAAAGAAAATCTAAATCTCATTTGTGAAAATCATAGAACAATATTGAATTTTGAAAGAACAAAATAGTTAGATTTATGAAATCAACACTCAGTCCTTAAATTCCACAAACTCCTCTACTATGTAGTTCATGATAATCCAGACAAGTGACTTCTTTTTAATGCCTAGAAAATACTTTGTGCCCTGAAACCTGAAAACATGTGATTCTTTTCAAATGAAATTAAAGAGTCAGAAACTGTGATAAAGAGACTAAATGAGAAAGTACTTCGGCCTTGATTCACATGTCAGCCCTTAGGATTAGCAGTGAGAAAAGACTAAATTGAAAAATACCAAAAAACTTCACAAACTATTTCTCTGTGCAATTTCTAAAGTAGTTCCTGAAAACTTAAAGGGAATAAGCTAAAAGAATGTTCTCCATGAAAAAGCACACATTGTAAACTTTGGAAAATTTCCAAAGGAGAGTTGTCATCAGTAATGCAATGATACCTTCTGAACTAAAGGAAGTTTTATCACCTGGTTACTGTCATACCTTGCTTAAGACATAATGTGAAACTTTCTGAATACATCTTGGACTCTTTCACTGTTATCATTAAATCTAAACAAAAAATTTTGAAAATAAGATTTTCTTTAAATGATTAAAAAAAGCAATAATGTACTTGTTGCTTTTTATGTTTATCTGATGATGAGACAGTATCCATATTAGGTAGTGACTAGTAAACTACAATTGCAAGTATCAGTGCAAAAAAATCCACAGATAAAAGTCATGAAATGCTAAGTTCACCAAAAGGCAAATAGGCTCATCTATCAGGATAGCAGGTCACATTATCAGGAGAATAGGTCAGATTAAAAGGGACTGAGAGAATAGATGTCAAAGCTAGAAACCTAGATAATGGGCAGTGGAGAGCAGTGGTTATCATGTGGATACTGACAATGAAAGATTACATAGAAACCTATGCAAAAAACATACCTGGGTGCACTGATTCAAAAAAATCTAATGAAGTTACATTAGTTTGACTATATTCCACATGTACAATCAGTAGTTCTTTAAAAACAAGTATCATTCCTTAATACATATCCCACTACACAGAACAACCAACTACATGAGCAGAAACAGGAATGAAAGAGAAAATTAAGTCATTTACAAGTATATATTTAAGAATTCAAAACAGTTCCCATCAGTGACTGACAGCTCAAGAAGGCAGAGCAATCTTTAAAGTCAAACATAAAATCAACAAGATAACAATTCAAAGCAATATATCAGATGAATTCTATTGAATGCTTCATCACAGAAATACATATCACACTGTCCTCACAAGCTAAGAAGTATTCACACATGGCTCAAGTTTAGTACAGCAATGCAGAATGTAATGCAGTCAATGGAGTGGAAGTCATACAAAGCAGGCTGTTACACAATGTTGGAATGAAATTAGAAATGAAAAGCAGAAACAAATTAAGATATTCTTAGAATGAGAGATCAAATCACAAATTTTTAATCAGGCATTTCAGAAAAACAGCTTAAATAATTAAGGATTTCACAATCCATAACAATGAATGCATGTTTTCAATTACTACTGTTATTCAAAATTGATGCCCCAAAATATATTAAAAACAATAAATATAGCTTCTGAGAAAGAACAAAGACTTCAATTTCAGCTGGATCAAGAAGATGTAAAACTGCTGAATAACCCAATTTCTATTAATGAAATTGAAAATGTAATCAAGTCTCTACCAACAAAGAAGAATCCAGGCCCAGACAGATTCACTGAAGAATTCTGCAAGAAATACAAAGAAGAATTAATGCCGATGCAATTCAAACTCTTCAATGAAATTGAAAGGGAAGCAATTCTCCCCAAATCATTCCTGGAAGCAAATATCACTCTAGTACCAAAACCTGATAAAGACCCAACTCAAAAAGTGAACTACAGGCCAATCTCCCTAATGAACATAGATGCAAAAATTCTCAATGAAATATTGGCAAACAGGATGCAGCAAATGATCAGGAAGATTATACACTATGATCATATGGGATTCATCCCAGACATGCAAAGGTGGTTCAACATACATAAATCAATAAATTTAATCCACCATATCAATACAGCCAAAAGCAAGAATCACATGATCATTTCTATAGATTCAGAAAAAGCTTTTGATAAGATCCAACACCCATTCATGATAAGAACCTTACAGAAAATTGGAATAGATGGTCTTAACCTCAATATGCTAAAGGCCATTTATGACAACAACCAGTGTCATATTAAATGGCCAAAAACTGAAAGCCTTTGCCTTGAAATCAGGCACAAGACAAGGATGTCCCTTATCACTGATCCTATACAATATAATAGTGGAAATACTAGCCAGAGCAATTAGACAAGAGAGAGAAATGAAAGAAGTAAAGATAGGAAAAGAAGAAGTTAAATTATCATTATTTGCATATAACATGATACTCTACATGGAAGACCCCAAACCTCTGTTCAAAGACTCCTAGATATAATAAATAAATTCAGCAATGTAGCTGGATAAAAAGTCAATACTCAAAAATCAATAGCATTCCTATACACTAACAACAAAATCACAGAGAGAGAAATAAGAGAAGCCAAACCCTTCACACTAGCATCAAAAAATTGAAATACTTAGGAATTAATCTAACAAAAGGTGTAAAAGAGTTGTACAGGGAAAATTATAGTATCCTGAAAAAAGAAATTGAAGAGGACTTCAAAAAATGGAAAGACATCCCTTGTTCATGGATAGGAAGAATAAATATTGTAAAAATGGCCATTCTCCCAAAACTGTTATACACATTCAATGCAATCCCAATGAAAATACCAATAATATACCTCATAGATCTAGAGAAATCACTCCCAAAATTCATCTGGAACCAGAAGAGACCTAGGCAATTCTAAGCAGCCAAGCCAGGGCAGGAAGCATCACAATTCCTGACTTTCAAGGGATTTGTAGTTATATTACAAAGCTACCGTAACAAATTCAACATGGTATTGGAATAAAAACAGACCTGATGATCTATGGGATAGACTAGAAGATACAACTATGAACACACTCAATCACCTTATCTTTGATAAATGGGCCAAGCATGTTCACTGGAAGAATGACAGTCTCCTTAATAAATGGTGTTGGAAGAACTGGCTATCCATATGCCAAAAACAAAAATTAGACCAATGCCTATCACCATGTACTAAACTAAAATTCAAATGGATCAAAAATCTAAATATTAAAACAGAAACACTCAATTTGTTGGAAGACAAAGCAGGTAAAAATCTTGAAGACATATGAGTTGGTAGAGAATTCATGAACAAGAACCAAACTGCATGGGAAATACTTCCCAGAATTAACAACTGGAATGACATCTTATTAAAGAGTTTCTGCATGTCCAAATAAATCTCCAGCAGAGTGAAAAGAAAACCCACAAACTGGGAAAAAATATTAGTGAACTGTCCCTCAGACAAAGGACTTCTGCCTAGAACTTATAAAGAATTTTAAAAAATCAGACAGCTGAAATTCAAAGACCCAACCCAAAAATGGGCATCTGAGATGAATACACAGTTCTCAGATGAAGAAATACGAATGGCAAATAAATACATGAAAAAATGTTCATCATCATTGGTCATTAGAGAAATGCAAATTAAAACCACACTGAGATACCATCTCACTCCAGAAAGAATGGCCAGGATCAACAAAACTACCAACAACAAATGCTGGAGAGGCTGTGGGGAAAAAGGAACTCTTCTGCACTTTTGGTGGGAGTGTAGGCTGGTGCAACCACTGTGGAGGTCAATCTGGAGATTCCTCAAAATGCTGGGGTTGGAGGTCCCATTTGACCCAGCTATTCCACTCTTAGGCATATTTCCAGAAGCTCTGAAAACATCTTACCACAGTGATATATGCACACCCATGTTTATAGCGGCACAATTTGTAATAGCCACATCTTGAAAACAACCTAAGGGCCCATCAACCAAGGAATGGATAAAAAATTGTGCTATTTTTATACAATGGAGTACTACTCAGCTATAAAGAATGATCACATTGAGATATTTTTAAATAAATGGATGCAACTTGAATCTATACTCATAAGTGAAATAAATCAAGCTCATATGTATAAATACCGTGTAGTCTGCCTAGTGTAAGGAATGGTAAGAATAAAATCAAGCTCATATGTATAAATACCGTGTAGTCTGCCTAGTGTAAGGAATGGTAAGAATACAGAAGATTTTATGGAAATCATGATTCACTATTGTACTGCTTTGAAGTCTTATGTTTTTAGTCATTGGTTGGGAATGGTTTTATTCTGTTTTGTTTGATCTTAATATATGTGATTGTATGAATAGTTACTTTGAAGGCAAGACAATATGGCAGCCATTGTTGATTCAATATCATCCTGCTCTGAAGTCCTACCATGCTCTTGTTTTTCTATTATTACCATTGGTTCTATGTTGTGTCTTATTCGATTTTAATATGTATGACAGTATAAACTTAATTTTTTTGGAAAATGACATAATATAGCAGCCATTGTTCATCTTTGGTTATTTGTTTCAGAATGCCTTGTAATAAATTCATTCTCTTGAGTGGTTTTATTCTATTTTGTTATGTTTGACATTATTGTGTGTAAAGCTAAACTCAACTATTTCAAAGAAAGAGATATAATAGCTACTGTTAATATCCAATTTTCTTGTTGTGAAGTGTTGTGTTGCTTGCATTGTTCTGTGCTGATCAGCTTAAATCTGTCCTCTTTTGTTTTATTCTCTTTAAAGTAAAAAAAGTAAAAAAAGACTTCAATTTCAGAACATAAGAAAACACAGGGTGGAGGGAAATTCATCAGGGTAGCTGTGAGCTCAGTGCAAGGCATCACTCTGCATCATGGTCATTGGGAAGTCTGAGAGTAGGGCCAGCAGTGGCCGGCCATAACAGGTCCATCCCAGAGCCCCAGAAGCTGAGTTCCCAGAGAGAACTAGATAAAATAGCTGCAATATATAAATGCTAATCACCCCACAGGAAATAAGATATTTCATTGCTCTATATTTGTACATATTCTAAACAACAATAGAGAAGAAACTCTTAAAAGTATTAGAGGCATTAATGAGTAATTAATGCAATTAAATACATTAAAATCTAGAGGAAAAAGATCCTACAATGATGTCAGTGAACCTAGACAAGACATGAGAAACAAAATAAAATAAGCAGAGAATAATTTGGAATGCATATTAATATATTCAATTTCAAATAACTGTCTAAATGGTGAAAAAATTAAAGTTCCAACAAAAATTTTCAGAATTTATAAGATAATATACCACAGACAGTATCTCTGGGTTTAAATACAGATATGTGCCATGTAACTATGTAGCAGGTATAAACAAGTGCATTGCAAATTATGAGTATTAAGCTACGTGCAATTCACACTGACATAATTTTTAAAATGTGAAAACCGTATATGAAACAGCTATAAAAAGCACAACGTGCTTTACCATGTCCTTTTCAGCAATGCCCAGTAACTGTCAATGAATTATAATAATTACATGACCAGTGGTGTTTCTCTCTCTGCACTCAGAGAAAAAATTCTCGTATAAGGCCAGGGATATAAATCAGAAGCACACAGCCTGCTTGGCAATGTGAGATTGTGAGTTTGATTCCTAGTTTAAAGTAGTTGCATATACATGTGATTTACCCACTTTAAAGAAATCAATTTGAGGGTTTAATAAGCAGCCCCTTTGCAAGTTGTCATTTACAGCATTATTGCAATTTCTATTATTTAAATTTCTATCATAAAGTCAACTTTTACACTATAAGGTATAGAAGCTAATGTATTCAACAGTTTATTCATTTATCACATTACTCTAAATATAAGACAGTAGTTTACAGATGGCTGACAAGGGTCCTAATAATTATTTTCACCAGTCAATGCTAAAATGTATGTTAAAATTTATTTAAGATAAACTTTAAAAAAATCTTATGACATTTTTAAACATCCTAAAATGACTTGAAATTGTGAGGGTGTGCTCATTAATTCTGGAATTCACCATCTTGATAATGAACCTCTATGTGGAGGATGCAATTTATCTGTTTGATACCTCATATTTAAAGCATCAATTAATTTAGCATAGTTATATGACTGGGATAAAATATACAACAATGTCACTACATCACAAGGGAATCCAGAATCCTAGCAATAGGGCAGAATGAGAGCTGTATGTAGCCCCACTCTCAACCCCTTTCCTGTGAGGAAGAAAGGACTTAGCATGGTAAATTTTCCATAATAACCCTTTCCTTCACAAGGGTTGAAAGTTAATCTCTTATGGCTTACTCATTTTTCCAAAGTAAGGTACTCAACTAATCACCCCTGATGCTTAGACATCTATTGTCACATTTTGGGAGTTTGAATACACGTAGGTTACTAGGAAAGAACTGTCTTGTTGGAGACTACTACCCATTAGCTCTGAGCAGGATTTACAATTAACTAATTGGCTTTCTATTTTTATCTGTGAGTCTGTCCTAGGCCTTGGCCCCTTGCCTGGTGACAGGAGCTGATTCATAGTTAAGTAAATCACTTGTCCTGGCTGAGGCCTATAGTGGCCTGTGAGGCCAGAGATACCTCAAAGAGCAAGATAAGGCCACAGTTACAAACACTTGACTCAAACATCAGTTAAGTATATAGAGACTGCAGCTGCAGAAATTATTCCTACAGTCGCACTCCTACCATGTCTTCATGATCAGACAGTTATACTGAATTGACTTGATTCATTACTTGGAGACAGCCTTGAAGTGACTCCCAAGTCCTGTTCCTTGCTTGCACTTTCCTCGGTTTCCCTAAATCCTTGTTGTTAGAACTAATAAAGTCCATGATCCAGACAAGTCTTTGTCTTAGCCCTCAGAGTTTTGAGCAAAACTAAAAAGTTTTGACCCTCCTAGAGCCCTAAAATTATACCACTTGTCTCATTTTACTTAACACTCATTTGGGAGATCAGGCATCTAGGTCAGGATATGATAATGTCTGAATGTGGGTTCATGTGGCAAAGAAGCATGACCTATGAGATTACATCTGGTGCATGGCCACTGCCTCTCAGGCTCTGTCTCTGCTGAAGAATTTCCATTGGAACGTTGAAGATTTGATTCTGAGAGCATAAGCAAAAGAGAGGCCAATATCTGAAGGCAAACATCTGTTCTCATGCATAGAAAAAAAAGAGAATTGTTTTCCCCTTATTATGCCAACCAACTCATATTTGTTGTTGTCAAGCACATACAAAGTGAGTCCTTTGCCATATGCTGTAAATCAGTTATTCACTAAGAAATGCAGAGCTTTAAAACTGGACTGGGAGATTCATACTTATCATGAGACACACCACAAGTAATCATCACAAAACACTAATCTTTATTAGCTAAGAATTCCCTTCACAGATATTCTTCATATGTAGTAATTATTTTCTGATTCTCTTAAATCTTTGCAGGAAAAAAAGGAAAATTTTATCAAAAAAGCCCTATATCAACCAAATCCCTTTTTCAGAAAGAAAATATTCATAAAATTTTCTGTGCATGAGACACAGTCTTTCCAATATTCAGCAGCTTGTCATCTTCAAGAGCACTATATTACACTCATGGATTTAAAGGAATAATTTATATCATGAAAAATCCAATTTGGCCAAATCTTATTTTTAAATCAGAAAACTGATCACAAAATATCCAATGTGAATTTTCCATTTTTCCTGTGCATTATCTCCTTCCACAGTCTACTTGAGTGTAGGCCCCAAGTGCTGTATCTCTAGTGACTTCCATGCTCTGTTCACCTTTTGAACTCTTTCTGTATGCTCACACAACTATGTATGTAGTCAGTACTTTAATAAGTCCGTGTACCTTAGAAACTCCTCTCTCTTTAAAAAGGTGAAACTGCCAAAATTTTTAATCCTTCTGAGGCTGAATCACACCACTCAATTGAAATTTTAAACCTGAAGCTGTTACAGAGATGACATTCAAAAATATATTACAGAAATACTTGTTATATCTAATCCTAATGCTAATGCTAACGACTTAGATCAGTTTCAGCAATTTAAAATTTCCACTTTATCCTCTTGTTGGATGGATATATGTGAAGCAGTATGACCAGATTGTACCACATCAATACAATTAAGAAAAAAAATCTGGGGAAACAAAGACACAAAATACCCACAGTAGTGTTCACATTTCCAATCAGGATTGCACTGCTCTCCTGATAGAGTTGCTCAGGAGAAACAGGTGAATACAGCTCTCCAAACTGGAAACAACTGGGTAAGGCTCATGTTCTACAAGGGACAATACGAAGACTGGAAAGAATGACAAAAAGTGGTATTGAGTTTCAAAAGGAAAATGACTTGATCAACTTAAAGTAACTGACAACAAAATGCATTGAATATGCACAAAAACAAATCTGATACTGCAAACACCATTGCTAAACATTAGATATTTTTCAACCTGCTGAATGCAAATGCCTTGATCTAGGGCTGGGGATTTAGCTCAGTGGCTCAAGCACCTGCCTGGTAAGCGCGAGGTCCTGAGTTCAATCCCCAGTACCAAAAAACCAAAACAAAACAAATGCCTTGATCTTTATTTCAGATATAACAGAAAGACAAATTTATAATACAATACCAAATATCACAAATACCTTACTGAATGCAGGACACTGTGAATCACTGGTTGTTCATCCATGGTGTCCTTGTTTTAAGACCAGAGACTCATCTCTGTATC
>PVLA01017088.1:0-18537 GCA_004027455.1 Hydrochoerus hydrochaeris
CCATCCATCCACCCATCCACCCATCCACCCATCCATCCATCCATCCACCCATCCATCCAATCACCCATCCATTCACCCATCCACCCATCCACCCATCCATCCATCCACTTGTCCACCCACTTATCCACCTGTCCCTCCCTTCTTCCCTCTCTCTCTCCTGTGGTCCCCTGGCCTGAGACATCCCTGCCTGTGGAGACAGCGCAGGAGGAGCGCGGGAGGGACCAGGGTTTGGTGCCCACCCTGAGCCATGGGTGGCAGCACCGTGGAGGAAAGGGAATGGGGCGTGGGGTGGGCGGATCCCCCACAGAGGAGCCGAGAGGCTGCTGTAGACCTCACCGTGCCCAGTGACCCAGTGACCAAAGGCGACATGTAGGTTACTCAGGTGCCATCCGGGTTTCAGCCCCGTGGGGGCAAAAGATTCGGGAGGAGCCGTGGACCGAAACGTAGCAACACACCCCATGGCAGGGCCCACGGTGGGGGTGGGTCCCGAGATCCCCCTGTCGGACGCACCCGGTACTGCAGCCGGTGCCGCCGGCCCCGCAAGTGCAGGTCCCGGGCATTTCGGTCGTTGAAGTCGCACTGGCACAGTCGGCAGCGATAGCGGATCACCTTCCCTTGGTCGCCGCACACCTGCCACACAGAGCACGGCTGCCCGGGCACGCTGAAGGACCTCCCCAAGCCCCCCGTTTTTATTTGGTCTCCACTCAGTTGTCCAGCCTGGCTCAAATCAGAGATCCTCCTGCCTCGGCCTCCTACACGGCCATGATGACAGGTGCATGCCACCGTGCCCAGCTGTGTAGGTGACATTTGGCCCACGGCTGGGGCCTCGGGGATGGGGGCAGGAAAGTAGGAAGCGAAAGGGAGAGAGAAGGGTGTGCAATTAGGAGAAGCTGTGGGCCGGTGCAGTGGCTCACACCTGTCATCCCAGCACTCGGGAGGCTGAGGCAGGAGGATCCCTGCAAGCTCAAGACCAGCCTGAGCTACAAAGTGAGCTCAAGACCAGCCTGAACTGCACAGCAAGACCCTGTCTCAAAAAAACAGAAAGAGAGAGAGAGAGAAGGCTTAACAGTGCAGTGGTGCACGCCTGTCATCCCAGCCACTGGGGAGACTGAGGCAGGAGGATCACAAATTCCGGCCTGGCATGAAAGGCTCGGGGTGGGGTCTGGTGCTGACCCTTGCCTAGCGCGTGTGAAGCCCGGCTCTCTGCCGCATCCCTTGTTCAAGGCTTCGCCAGTCTCCACCTACCTCCTCCACAAACTCCGGCCCCACGGGATCCGCGGCCCAGGCCCCGGAGGAGGTTTCCCTGGAAGCCCTGCAGGGAGCCGTCTCTCCCGGTCGCTCTGGCTTGGACCTTGCTGGTGACCCCTCCCGGGGCCTGCTGTGTGAGGTCAGGGGCTCCAGAGGCCCTGGAGGGGAACCGCTGTATTATGGCTCTGGCCAGAAGCCTGGGCCAGCCACACTCAGCCTCCAGGCCTGTCCTGGTGCCTTCTGCCCTGTGGCGGCCACGGGAGCCACCTGGTGGCTGGCCTCACTCTTCAGTGACCGCCATGAAATTGGAGATGGAGTCCCTGGTGTCAAAGGCTGACACCCGGGGGAGGGCAGGAGGGAGGACTCTGTCCCTGATCTGCCTGTCAATGGGGACTGTCACACAGACAACAAGGGGCTTATGCAAGAACCGCTGTGTGTCCTGCTGTGCCACAGGCCTCAGGCAAGGGGACAGCTGGCCCAGCTTTTGTCACTGGTCCCGGACCTGCATCACCTCAGAGCTGCTGCCCTCACTGAGGGCCTGAGCTCCATCCCGTGCCCTTTTTTATTTTTTATTTTTCGGCCAGGGTCTTGCTAAGTTGCTGGGCTGAAACTTGTGATCCTCCTGCCTCAGCCTCCAGAGTTGCCAGGATGACAGGTGTGCACCGCGGTGCTTGGCTCTTTCTTTCAAAAATAACTTGCAAAGCTTTCTGGGTCTGAACGCGACCCTCGACCTCTCCTGTGCGCTCTGGGTGGCCTGGCCCCAATCTTGATTTGTCGTTCTTTTCTTGAATACACATTCCTTTATTGGCGGATTTGTCTCTCTTTCTGTCTGACTGTGATACAGATTTTTCCTCCCAGCCTGTCTGGCATCTGGGAAACCAAAGAAACAGATTTGAATTCCTGATGGAGGAGGTCTTCTTTTGAGTCCCTTATTTGAAGGACCCATGAATTGTACAAAAACCTGTAGTCAATCAACTCCAACAGTGGGTGGGCCGAGGGTTGTATCTGAGCTCCTTAACTGCGCAAATATGTGTTACCTCAGCAGAGGGAAAGCTATTATTAGAATTCCTTGGTCTGATCCTCAAATTTATGGCGTGGGCTGGGTGTAGCTGAGGGACGAGTGCTTGCCTAGCAGTTGGGAAGCTCTGGATTCAACCCCAGCACGGCAAAAAATCAAACTAAAGTTTTTAAAAAGTGTTACATGGCCGGGGTGCGGTGCCGCATGCCTGTCATCCATCACAGCACTCTGGAGGCTGAGGCAGGAGGATCGCTGTGAGTTCGAGGCCATTTTGGAAGCTATAGCAAGACCCTGTCTCAAAAAATAATTATTTCGAAAAAAATCATGTTACTATTCAACAATAGTATGGGGAGCCCCGGCCCGTGGGTCCCTGCCTGTCCCCTCTCCCAAGCGCGTTAGCAAATGCATCTCCTCCACACCCAAGCAGCCGGGCGCGCGCGCGCAGGCCCTGCCCCGCAGGCGCGCGCGCGCACCCGCGATCCGCACGGCGGAGGCCAGGCGTCTGCGGGCTGGCGAGGGCCCGTCGGGGGCGCGCACGCCGGAGCCCGCCGGGTCCTCGCGGGGCGGGGTGCGGGGGGCGCTGCTGGGCACCGGCTCCGCGGCGGGCGTCGTCCTCCCCAGCCGGGCGTGCAGCTT
The DNA here is from genome assembly GCA_004027455.1 of Hydrochoerus hydrochaeris. Classification (NCBI taxonomy): domain Eukaryota; kingdom Metazoa; phylum Chordata; class Mammalia; order Rodentia; family Hydrochaeridae; genus Hydrochoerus; species Hydrochoerus hydrochaeris. The sequence continues at coordinate 2,903 of PVLA01017088.1, forward strand.
GGACACCTGGAACGGATGCGCCGCGGGGTCAGGGCCACCCCGGGGCCGCAGCGCACCCTGCAGGCCGGCCGGGGCTCAAACCTTCTGGTGCCGGGCTCCCCGTATGTGCGCGTCGTACGGGTCCTCGCCGGTGCAGGACACCGAGCACAGGTTGCAGTACAGCCAGCCGCGGTCGGGCCTCTGAGCCGCCTCCTTCTTCCGGTGCTTCTGCCCTTCCAGGTGCTCCTGGTAGGTCTGCAGCCGGGCCGGAGCCGGGTCACCCGCCACACGCGGCTCCGGCTGTCCCCACCCCCTGCCCACTGGGGCCCTGTGTGCTTTAACAGACCCAGCAGACTCAGAAGCCAGCCTGCGACCCTCACCGACTCGGGAAGCTGAGGCAGGAGGATCTCGAGTTCCAGTTCACACCTGGACAACTTTGAGACTTAGCAAAATCATGTATATAAAGGACTAGGGACCGGGGGTGGTGGCGCACGCCTATAATCCCAGCACTCGGGAGGCTGAGGCAGAAGGATGGTTGTGAGTTCGAGACCAGCCTGGGCTCCAAAGTGAGCTCAAGGCCAGTCTGAACTGCACAGGGAGACCCTGTCTCAAAAAGACCTAAATAAATGAAAAATAGAATGGGGGTCTAGCTCAAAACAGAGGCCTTGAGGTGGTTAAAAAAAAAACACAAACTCGCACTGAAAGACATCAATAAGGTTTCTTCTTTTTTTCTAAAAATAAGCCGGTTTCTTAGGAAATTCCCTCTGAGGATAATGCATTTAGTTGCGGGCGGAAGCTGCGGTAAAAGGAAACCCTGCCATTTCTGAGCTGCACCGATCTAAACTGCCTGAGTGCGCCACTACTTTTTAGAAAACCGTTAAGAAACTCGGCGGCTTCAAGCGACAGGAGCCAGCGTCCTGATGCTCAGACTACAGGACTCATCCGGGATTGCGGTGCCCCAAGTACCCGCCTGCGGGGTCTCCCTCGGAATCCCCGCCGGGTTCCCCGGAAGCCTCAGCACCGGGCAACCGCGACCCACGCTTTCTGTGTGGGTCCCCTAAACCCCTCTGACCAGGCCTGGAATGAACACAAATCTACACCATGGCTCTCCTAGAAGGGAGGAAAAAAAAATGGGCGGCAGACCCATCACTCTGGGAGGCTGAGGCAGGAGGATCTCAAGTTCCAGCGTGGTCAGAGAAACTTAGCAATTTAGGGAGACCCTGTCTCAAAATAAAAAGAGGCAGAGACATAGGGTAGAAGGCACGCATGCTACTGTAGATTCTAGAATATTTTGGAATCTTGAACGTTACAAGCCGGGTTATTACCTAGGCAGCAGAATAAATACACCCGTGTTCACCAACTAGAAAAAATGCCGCGGACACAGCCCGGAAGTCTCCGAAGCGAGGCGCCGCCAGAGAGCTATTTCTGGGTGGAAGGATTTGGCTAAGGCGCCCCCGCCTGCTGTTCTTACCACACGGGCTTGCACCACGCGTGGCCCCATTTCTTTCTCACTCCTTTTTTCCCCTTCTTTTTATCTCTAGTACCGGGGATGGAATCCAGGATGGTCCCCCACCCCCCGTGGGTGAGCGCTCACCACTGAGCTACACAGTGATCAGCTCTTTTAATTTTTATTTTGAGACAGGATCTTGCTAAATTGCCCAGGCTGGGCTGGAACTCGAGCTCCTCCTGCCTCAGCCTCCTGAGCAGGTAAATGATAATTGCGGCTCACTGCCCCACCCCCGCCTTCATCGCCTGAGGGGCTCGCCCTGCCGGGGCCTCTGCTCCGGCCCCAGAGGGGTGGCCGGGAGGGTGAAGTGATCTACATTAGGTTAAGTCCCCTGCTAAGCAGCGCGGGGACAGATTTTGACTTTGAAAACCCAGCTTTGATGGACACCCGGAGGAAGGCAGCAGTGCCCTCGCTGCACCCCCGGGGTGGGAAGGGCTGAAGGCTGCCCTGGGGTGGTGACAGGTTCCCGGGCACAGTGCTGGGCGCCTGTCATCCCAGCTACCGGGAAGCTGAGGGAGGAGGATCTCAGGTTCCAGCCCAGCCTGGGTGACGTAGCAACTCGGCAAGGCCTCGCCCGTCTTAAAAAATGCAAAGAGGGTTGGGGGTGTGGCTCACCGCCAAGGCCCTGGGTGCCAGTTTGACCCTCAGGGCTCAGGGTTGGTGGGTGGGAAAGATGTAAAATAGAGCTTGTATTTTGGTAAGACAAAGTTCTGATATTATCTGTCCAGGAAAGGCGCTGTGGTCTCCCCGGGTTCCTGCTGAGTTTTGTGACAGTGCCCTTGCCCAGCGAGGCTCGGCGACCCCGCCCCCGCCCAGGCCCCGCCCTTAGGTTCCGTGCCCCCGCCCCTCGAGCTCATTAGCCCCGCCCCTGGCCCTTGCTCCACTTAGGCTTGGCGGCCCCGCCTCTTAGGCTCCGTGGCCCCGCCCCAGGCCCCTTGGGCTCGGTAGCCCCGCCCACAGCCCAGGCCCCGCCCCCCGGCCCGTGACAGCTTTGGGGACCCGTCTGCGGAGTGAAGAGGGCTCTGACCTGCAACCCCGCACAGCTGACGTCGCACACTTGGCAGTAGTGAAGCTGGGGTTGCTTGGGGCCCACCTTGGGCTTCGGTGGCCGCCGGGGACACCTGGCCCCCGAGGACACAGCTCTGTCATAGCCAGGGGAGCTGGCTCCTAAGAGGGAGAGAAAAATGCGACAGGAAGCATCACTCAGGCCCCCAAGGTAGCTGCGGGGACAGTGACACTGGCCTTTGTGCTAAGCTCCATCCCTAGTCCCTTTTCTGCTTTTGCTTTTAAAACAGGGCCTCACTAAGCTGCTAAACTGTCCATCCTGGGTGAATGTGTGACCCTCCTGCCTCAGCCTCCCAGAGAGCCAGAATGACAGGTGTGTGCTGCCACACCCAGCTCTGCAGAGGTGACCCACTGACCTCCCACGCTCGTGCCTGTGGACACTCACCTGGCCAGCAGAGCAAGTCCTCTCTGTCCAGGGACCTGCTGGCTGGGGACCATCTGTGGCTGTGACTGCCCTGCAGCGGGGTTTCCAGGGGACAGAGACAGGGAGGGGAGGCAGCTCAGGGACATGTGGTGACACAGACATGCTCGCACGTGCTGGCCCCGGTCCCCTGCTCTGTGAGAGGTCCTGGTTGGGGACACAGCGAGAAGCCAGGTGGCCTCAGCTCTCCTGATGTTAACTGCCAACAGCTTGTGGCATTCACGGGGGACCCTGGCGGGGAGACATCCCAGGGCCTCAGCGAGGATTGGAGAGAGGGAGCCGGGCATGGTGACGCACACGGGCTGCTATCCCAGTGCTCGGGAGGCTGAGGCAGGAGGATCCCCATGAGTTTGAGGCCTGGGGTATGGAGTGAGACCCTGTCTCAAAAACACAAAACACAGAATGAAGAGGGAGGAAGGAAGTGGCTGGGTTCCCGTGGACGCTGGGCCTGGGTCGCTGAGTGGTCACCACACTGCACTGGGCCGGGTCTGTGGTGTGAGCCGCCGGAGCTGCAGGTGGGGCAGTGATGGGACCCGAGCTGCCCCCAGGGGACACACAGAGGTCTGGCCTGTGGGCCCCAAGCCACCAGTTTAAAATTCGGAGGTAGAGCCTTGCTAAGAGGCTCCAGCTGGCCTTGGACTCCCCACCCTCCTGCCTCAGCCTCCAGCTGAGGCACTAGCTGGGATGACAGGGGTGCACACCGAGCTGGGCTGTGACCCCAGGGACACAAAGTGTGAGGAGCATGCAGAGAGGCACAGAGGGAAGCCCCCCACTTGCACCCAAGGCACCAGCGACATGTCCCCGTGGCGGATACCTGGGAGGTTGGGGCTCTGGGGCCTGCTGGCCGAGCAGCAAGGTCCTCCCGGGGAGCGGTGTAGGTGGCCCCAGAGGCCTGGCGAGGAGAGGCCGAGGGAAGCTTTGTGCTGGAACCACAAATAGATACAAAAGTCTCAGCGAGCTGAAGGTGCAGTCCCCCAGCACCCAGGGGACACCGTCTACACGGCCAACCTTAACACAAGAGCCAGCTCCCAAGCCTATGGACACACGCTGTGCCCTTCCTTGGGGACCAGGCAGTTTCAAAGGCTTTCATGAATGAACAACATCCAGGTGTGAGTTGGGGGGGTAGATGGGGAAACTGAGGCACAGTGTGGGGCCAAGTCCAGATATAAATCCATCCAACTGCTTCTCCAGTAATCTACTCGGGCAAGTCTGACACCTCCACAAAGTTCTTCCAGATAGGCAGGTGTGGTGGCACACGCCATGCCTGTCATCCCAGCACTCAGGAGGCTGAGGCAGGAGGATCACTGTGAGTCTTAGGCCAGCCTGGGCTCCACAGTGAGACCTTCTCTCGAATTGAAAAAAGAAAAAGAAAAACCTCAAGAAAGTAGAGCTTTAACAGCTGTGCCTTGTACCATGGCTTATGTCTGGATAAAACCACCCTACATTGAAAATCTTTTATTTTTTAAATTTTGGTCTTTTTTGAGATAGTCCTTTGATATGTAGTTTACATTGGCCTTGAACTATGTAGGCCAGGCTGGCCTCAAAGTCGCAGTGATCTTCCTGCCTCAGCCTCCTGAATGCTTTGTTTTTGAGACAAGATCTTACAGAGTGGCCCAAGCTTGCCTCGGATTTGCCACCCTCCTGCCTCAGCCTTCCAAGCAGCTGGAATTACAGGCAGACACCACCACACCCAGCTTCAGTCAGCAGTTTTCTGCCTTTGCTGAAGCATCTGTCCATTTCCCAGCACTGCCCACGTGCAAAGCATTTTTAAGGGGTTCGGAAGAGTTCGAGGGGTCATATTTCCACAGCGCACAAAAATGACATGAACTTCATGTTACAGGTCCAAAATAAAGTTTTACTGGCACTCAGTGGCCTGGTCACTGCCTTGGTGGACTCCAGGTTCTGCAGGCAGGTTTGGGCAAAGTCCCTGTGTCTACTGTCAGGTGACAACCACGCCATTTACCCGAGACTCTGCAGGCTGGGCTGGATGGGGCTTCTTCCTCCTGCAGGTCAGCCTGGCAGGAGCCCTGAGAAGGGAGAGGACCCTGTGGTGCCAAACACAGGGAGCCCAGAGCAAGGCGTCTCGAGTGGGGGCCCTGGGCCGTGGCCAGGGACATCAGTGGCGGTTGTGACTGTGGTGCTCCTGGCCTGGAATGGGTGTGGCTCAGCACCCTGCAGTGCCCAGGATGCCCCAGGGGAAGGACTGGGCCCAGGGTCCCCAGGGAGGGGACTGCAGCTGAGAGGCCAGCCCTGGGGCAGGAAGAGCAGCGGTTCCACACAGTTAGTGTGTGGAAGGCTTGTTCTAGGGTGGGAGGTGGCAGGACCTTTAAGGGGCGTGGCCTGTGGGAGGAGTTAGGTCGCAGGGGTGTGGCCTGTCTGGGGACCTCCCACTCCTTGCTCCAAGGAGCGCCTCCTATGAGGCGCTGCCCTGCCACAGGTTCCAGGACACCAGCGTGGGGCCGGAATCTCTCAACTATGGGCCGAAGAACCCTTTGCTGACACACTAGGTATGGATTTAGAGAAAAGAAAAGGAACAGAAAAGGAGGGTGCTGGCTGTGGTGGTGCACACTGTCCTGTCCTGGTCATTTCCTGTCCGCGGAGCCCCTGCTGTGTCCTCTGTCTGGCGTCCCTCACTGAGCACGGGGTCCTCGAGGTCCCTTGGCGCTGTGGCGGGTGTCACAGCCTCGCTGCTGTCCTGGCTGAGTGATGTTCCAGAATCATCTCTGCTGTTCCCTCCTCCAGTCAGCTCAGAGGTTCCATCATCTACCCCTTCCCAGCCCCCGGCAACCAGGAACCCGCTTCCTGTCTCCGTGGAATCACACGGCATGGGAGCCCTGGCAGGGTGGCAGTTTAAATTCTGCAACTAGCCGAGTCCCCAGGGGAGGGGCGCCAGGCCCTTGTCAGAAGGCCAGCAGGGTGAGGCAGCAGCTGGGCACCATGGCACATGCCTCTCCTCCCTGCCATCCATCGAGGGGTTGAGGGGGGAGGTCTGCGAGCATGAGTCCAGCATGGGCAACTTAGTGAGACCCTGTCTCAAGTTTTAAAAAGAAAACAACATTTTTTTTTTGAGACAGTCTCTCACTCCAGTCCAGGCTGGTATGAACTGACTATGTAGCCCAGGCAGGCCTCAAACTCAGGGCGATCCTCCTGCCTCAGCCTCCTGAGTACTAGGATGACAGGTATATGCCACCAGGCTAGCAAAAAAAAAATTTTTTTTTTCTAAATACAAGGGTTAGGGTGTGGCTCAGGGCAAAGGCCCCGGGTTCAATCCCCAGCAACACACACACACACACACACACACACACACAGACACACAAAGAGGAACCATAGCAGGAGGGCCGGCCAGCAATGGGAGAGGGGTGCTACAGAAACAGGGGCCTTAGGCCAGGGGGGCAGCTGTTGATGGGCTGCCAAGTGCCCCGAGGGGACCTCCAGGGACCTCTCGTGGGATGGAAGGGTGGAAGCCAGGGTGCAGAGGACACAAGGAGACTGGGAGGGAGACAGAATGCACAGAGGGAACTGCTTCAGGGCTGGCTGTGAAGAGGAGAAACTGGGACATTTAACCAGGCAGGGGATAGTAGCCCGGGAGGCTGAGGCAGGAGGATCACAGGTTGTAACCCAGCCTGGGTAACTTGGTGAGATCCTATCTCAAAAATTCTTTCTTTACTTTTTGTCTTTTTGAGACAGGGTCTCACTGTGCGGTTCAGGCTGGCCTGGAGCTCACTGGTCCTGAACTCCCAGCAATCCTCCTGTGATGGACCTGAGACAGGAAGTTATCCTGGGTCATCTGACCATAGCCATGGGGCCACATAGGCAGGGACATCTACCTGGGGGGAAGAGGTGGGAAGGGCCCTGCCCTGCTGCACCCTGACTCATTTTGGTGGCCCCAGGGAAAGAGCCCAGGGCCTTTTTTGATGAGTTCCATCTCTGGTTCTTTTATTTTTCGCTTGGAGACCGAGTTGCCAGGGTGGGGCTGGAACTGTCACCCTCCTGCCTCGGCTTCCCAAAAGTGAGGGAATGGCAGGTGTGCGCCTCTGAGCAGGATCACGCTGGGAGCGCTTAGTCCGGGACAAAAATCAAACCTTCCCAGGCAGGCAGCTCCAGAGGGGACAGAGTCTCCAGGTCAGGACCCGGGGAAGCGGCCTGGGCCAGGGCTGCTGTGGAGCCCTGGGTGGACCAAGGACTCTTACTCAGCCTCAGTTTACTCACCTGCTGGGCCGGGGCTGTGGCCCAGCATCACAAGGTAGTGCCAGGAATCAGGGCTCCCGGGCTGGAACTTGTGACCCTCCTGCCGCATCTCCAGAGGGCTGCGGTGACAGGTATGCACCACCATGCCCAGCCCTGAGTATTTATTATTTATTGGCTTTTTTGACACAGGGTCATCTCCTACTCCTGGCGATCCTCCTGCCTCAGCCTCCCTTGTGCTGGGATGATGGAGTGCACGTCTCCTAGATCAGATCTGTGAGTGCCCAAAAGCAGCAAGACTCCCTGATACAATTTGTCACTGAGCTTCTGGGGCTATCACGGCCCACAGGATGGAAAGGCTTCATCAGGAAAGTCCCGAGTCCCTGTGCCTTCCAAGGGACAGATCAGAACTCGGGAGTGGACTTCTAAGGTCATCTGTGTGACCTACAGGGAGAGGCAGGGAACCAAATGTCCTAGAGACCATCAGGATGAGAGATGATGGGTCACTGTGATTAAAGCCCAGGTACTTGGGAGGCTGAGGCAGGAGGATCCCCAACAAGTTTGAGGCCAGCCCAGGCTACACAGTGACACCCTGTCTCAAAAACCCTAATCAACAACAGGAAGGTTGCCTGTCTTCCATGGCCGTGCCCAGGTTCTGACCCTGGAGACCAAGGTGACAGTGGGGCCCCAGGGGCGTGGTGCTGATGCCCAGGGATCCAATGGCCAAGCACAGGCCACAAAAGACGCTCATCAGGGAGGCGGTGTTCAAGCTGCTTTATTGGCGGCAACTCCGGACTCAGTCATGGTGGGGGGTGGAGAACGTGCACTGGGCGGGGTTGGCATCGGCGCCTCTGTCCCCGAGGCTTTTGGATCTGTAGCCTGCACTGTGCGTCTCCCGCTGATTCTTCTTCATCTTCACCTCCAGCGCCTCCAGTGAGACCCGCATCCTGGTGGGGTCCCTGTGAGCCCCACTGCGGAGGAGACCCCGAGCTGGGTCCTGGGGCTCTGGGAAGTGACTACAGCGTCTTCAAGGCCAGTCAGAGGCCACTGTACCCTAGACTTCCTGGGGACACAGCCCGGGTGGCCGGCTGGGGCAGGGGCCACTCCACCATGGTGCCAAACTCACTGTCACCAGGCTGCTGAGCTTCCCTGCCATTCCGTGCAAGGGGCATGTCTGAGACAGAGGGGGTGGCTCCAAAGTGGCCCCACGGGACAGGTGCCAGGCACTGGCTGGATGGCACTGCAGGGAGGCAGGATGGGCTCCTGGGCCAGCAGCCCAGCCTAGGCCCCGGGCAGGCTCCAGGCGACAGGGTAGACAGGAAAAGGAAACAGGGTCCCCGGCACAGGTTCTCACGAGCGGGTTCAACAGATACGGACCGGCCGGCTCCAGATGTGACCCATGATATTCAGATTGAAGAAGCCACCTGCAGCCAGGCATGGTGCCTGCCTGTTATCCCAGCACTCTGGGAGGCTGAGGCAGGAAGATCCCAAGTTCACATTCTGCCTGCAGTCTGAGTTAGCTGATGTCACCCAGCCAGGTGACCAGTCCCGCCTCGCCCCCTGTACAACCCAAAGCCACAATGGACACTGAAACTGGCACCTAGGACCTGAGACCTCTCCAAGGTGACCACGACTGGAGGACAAACAGGCGCTCCTGTATCTGCAGCATTGTGTGGTTCCTTAAACGACCACAGGGGGCCGCCCTGTCACCTCCTGACGCTGTCCCTTAGCTCTGGGGCTGTTCTGTTAGCTCTAGAGGCTTCCCTCCAGCAAGGGCCTGGGGGCTCCCGGAAGTGGGAGCACCCTGCTGCCCTGGTTCCCACCCATCGGGGATGACAGGGGAGGGACTAGTTAGCTCGCAGCCACCTGCAGCCTGGCACGGGAATCTCTCAGTCTCAATTCCAAATAACGCAAAGGACGCGCCCATGGCAGAAACACACCTCCTGCACCTTCCTCCTTCTGCCAGGTCCCTCGGGGTGTTTATCTAGATCGAGGGTCACTGTCCCCTCTCACCTCTGTGCCCAAGAAGAACCCCAACAACACCCGTGGTGGAAGGTCATCTGCAAAAGTCACTTGAAAATGCTTTTGAGATTACAGGTGTGTAGTGGCACACATCCATAATATCAGCTCTTGGGAGGCTGAGGCAGGAGGATCTCCTCGAGTACAAGACCAGCCGGGGCTACATAGTGACTCAGAGAGCTGCTGTTTCAAAAGCTAAAATAAAAACAAGGCTGGGGATGGAGCTCAGTGCAAAGGAACCATGAAAAAGAAAAAAAAAGCAGAAACGAAGGCGGTCAAATATGTCATCCTGGTAGGAACAACTCTCGTAAGAGACATGTGCACCCACAGACATGGGCGGCTGCTGTCTCCACTGTCACAGACGCCCGCCACAGCCCGGCCACACTTCTGCTGTTTGCACCACCAACGCCACATCCCACATCCTCGGCACCTATCACCCTCCCAGCCAAAATCCACCTTCTGTTCTGCCAGGGTCAATTTTCCATGGCGGATTAGTCCTGAATTCTGAATACCTGCACCGCTCAGTGAAGGACTATGACATTCACTATACTACATGAAAGAAAATAAATGACAATCCACGTCATCAACAGGGAGTAGCCTTCAAGAGAATATGGCAGGCCAGGTGTGGTGGCGCACACTTGTGATCCCAGCACTCGGGAGGCTGAGGCAGGAGGATCACTGTGAGTTCGAGACCAGCCTGGGCCACGTAGTGAGTGAGTTGACCTGCATAGCAAGACCCTGTCTCTAAGGGAGGAAAAAAAAAAAAGCAAACCAAATACAGAAAAGAAAAAAAAATGCATATAACCATGCAATTCTTTTTTTTTTTTTATTGGTACCAGGGATCAAACTCACGACCTCGCGCTGGCAAGTCAGGTGCTTATGCCGCTGAGCTAAATCCCCAGCCCAACCATGCAATTCTTGACCAACAATTAAAAAACTGGGGCAGGAGGATCACAAGTTTGAGGCCAGGCTGGCAGCTTAACAAGACCTTATTTCAAAACAAAAAAATAAAAAAGGCTGTAGGGGGTGTCACTGGGTGGTGGAGTGCTTGCCTGGTATGTGTGAGGTATTGGGTTCCATTTTCAGTACCAAACAAAGGTCCTATGGTGATCCGTCTTTTGATATGACCAAGAAAGGGACATTTCACCCAGGGCTGTGGTGATCAATTTTACAAGTTAAGAAAATCAACTTGAAACACCCACATTGCCAGACATGGTAGCTCACACTTGCCACCCTAGCTACTCAAGGGGCTGAGGCAGGAGAATCCTAAATTCAAGCCAGGCCTGGGCCACTAGCACAGTCCTGCCTAAAAAATAACAAGAGCGGGGAGCGCTTGCCTCACATGCATGAGGCCCTGGGTTCCTTCTTCAGACCTGTGGTCCTTGTCACTTTTTGAGACAGGGCCTTGCTAAACTGTCCAGCCTGGCTTTGAACTTTCGATACTCCTACTTCGGCCTCCAGCACAGCTGCAGTGACAGGCGTGCGCCACCACACTGGAACGGAAGGGAATCTTGATGGCCTAACATTCAAGGGTTAGTTCATAGGGAACTGGAAAGATGCCCTGGAGGCCGAAAGGAAAGGGCCAGCAGTGGGCCAGCAGGGGGGAGTGTGTTGCTCCAGCAGAGCCCACATCTGTACCTGGTCCTGGCCATCCCGATGTCACCGAGGAGGATGGGAACAAGAAATAAAAAGGATGTTCTCTACTCTGTCCAGGGCCAAGAGCAGCGTTCTGCTGAGTTTTCTTGCCCTGAGAGGAGACTCACAGATGGCCAAGCACGACACCCGAGAGACCATTGAGGGTGTCCATTAGGAGCCGGCCTGTCTCCCACACTTCCGGTTTCCACGGGCTGCCCTAGAGGTTTCTGTTAGAAGGAGCCATGCAACAGCACAAACGCTGGGCTGAACCCCAAACCCGGGCTCCAGCACTTCTTGTCCACTTCGAGGGTCCATAAATGTGTGCAAAGGTCCCAGGCTCTGGGGACACTTGTCTCTGAGGTTCCAAAGGCACAGTTCGCATCACCCTGCGCTCGGCTGGGCCTGGGAAACCTAGGAAACCGTGCAGAGTTTGCACCAGGCCACCAGCTGCACATTGGCAGGAAGACGTTCCAGAAGAACGACAGCCCCTTCATGGGGGCTGTGGCCTTGGAGAACCATGCAGGGTGCGTGCTCTGGACCCTGCGTGTCCCCCACCATGGGGTCTTCCCTCCCGCCCCTCTCAGTCCAGTCCTGGTGACTTCTAAATACCCAAAGAGGCCCCCCACTCCGTCTCAAGGTCCCTGCTCCATCCCTCCTTCCCCGATCCCACCCTACTCCTGGGCCTCAGGTCTTGCCACCCCAAGTCAAGCCTGCACCCCAACTCTCTGCCCTCCCCGCCACAGGTCTCAGCGGCCCCTCCCAGGCCTCCGATGTCTCCTCCTGCCGACTCCCCTTCCCCCGAATCAGGGCCCAGGACTCCTCTCAGGGCGCCCACCTCTGACCCCATTCCCCGCGCCTGACCGGCCTCCTCGCGACCCCCGCCTGACGCACGCGCGCGGCTCTGTGGCCATGGCAACCGGCGCCAGCTTCTCCCACCCCACCCCGGCTCGCATTCCGGCCGGTTCGGGCCGCGCCGCTGCTCCGCCGGCTCCTCCGCAGCGCGCGGCTTCCCCTGGACCTGGCTCCGCGCGGCGGGAGGAGGAGCGAGCTGTTACCTGGACTGCGCACAGCCGGAAGACCTGCTCGCCTCCATCTTGGCGTCTTCCCCGAAGGGCTGCCAATGACGTCACCGCCCCAACAGCGGGCAGCTCGGGCCCCGCCCCTAGCCCAGGCCCCACCCCCTATGGAGCCCCGCCTTCCCTCCAACCACTCAGATGTGGGCGTTTACCAGACGCCCCGCCCTAGCAGGAGCCCCACCCCTTAATCGAGCCCCTCCTTCCTTTCTTTCAACCATTCAGGTCCCTGGTTCAGGTCTCGCCTTGCCCTATACCCCACCTCTTATTGGAGCCCCGCCTTCCCTTCAACCAATCAAACCTCTCCCTGTTGTATTCCCTGCCCCTTGCTGGAACCACCTTCCCTTCAAACAAATGAGTTTTGTGTTCAACTTCCACCCCTTATCACGAACTCTGCCCCTTACTCTGAACCTTTGCCTTCCTTAGATGCGAAGGACTATGTTCAAGCCCGGCCCCTACCGTAAGCTCCGCCCCCTCTGAAGCCTCGACTTCTTTTAACCAATCAGACATCAGGTTCTCAACTCAAGCCCTGCCCCTTATCGCAAACACACCTTTTGCTTGGAGCCCCACTTAGATATCAAATCATTCTGCTTTTTGTGTCGGTATCTGTGGGGGGAGGCAATGGGGCCCCAACCCAGGGATGCTGTTCCATTGGGCTACCTCTTGCTCCTTCTTATTTAAATTTTAGACAAGCGCCCAGTCAGCCAGCCTGGGCTTGAACTTGTGACCCTCCTGCCTCAGCCTCCCCAAACGCCAGGATGACAGGTGTGTGCGCGCTGAATCACTTGGCTTTTGCATTTTGGAATATTACAAGAAGCTTGGAATAAAAGGGCAAATTTGCTGATAGGAAGCAGACACCAGGCTCGTTAATTCTTGGACAGACACTGCCACAGCCCCGTGCCAAAGGGAATGTCCCAGCCATCTCGGGGATGGCAGGTGTCTCCGTGACCATGTGTGGCCCACCAGGAATGGCCTGGCAAGCGCGGCTCTCTCTCCATGCCCTGGCCTACGTCCAGCGTGGTAATGACACCTACCTCCCTCCAGGGCCCTGTAGCTCTGATCGGATGATTATGGCCACACACTCTTCAGCAAGATGGGGGTTCCTGGGTTTGCGCTGCAGGCCCTGGATCTCTCTCTGCGACGAGCCATGAGAAATAGTCCCTCTGCCCATCTTAGCTGGTCCTGCAATCCTATAAAGTCACCGTGAACACTGAATTAGTGTATTGACCCCAACGTTCAAGGGAAACTCAGGGTTAGGTTCCTGCCAACTTCTGGGTACAATATTTCTATCAGTCAACGCACAGCCTTATTGTGTGTCTGTCTGTGTTTAGATGCTCACTGTTTAACACACGTTATGGGTTCTCTGACACTGAACTTGAAACCAGTGGCATGATATACACAGTGGAATATTACACAGCCACGAACAAGGAGATTCTGACACAACGCAGATGGCCCCAGCAGACACTGAGGTAAGCAAGGGAAGTCAGCCACCAGGGAACATCTACGGCAGGGTCAGATCCACAGAGACAGGAAGGAGGACAGTGGCGCCAGGACTGGGAAGGAGACAGAGGCTGTGCTCAGTGCCTCTAACTGTGCATTGGAAATGGTTTTAAACTCGGTTTTGTGTGAACACCTTTGAAAGCAAAACAGGACAGAAAACCTGGGAGTCAAGCTTGAGCCACACGACGGTCAGGACCAGGGACAGCGCCCAGGGCTTCTTGACTCCTTCGGAACCTCTGAAGGCCTTGTCCTTCTCCTTCATCCATCCAACTCCTACCCTCTCCTTAGAACCCAGCTCGCATTGCCCACGCCCCTACTCCACACCAAGAAATCTCCGTAAGGGCCCAGCACACACTCTTGTCACTTGGAATCAAGTACTTGTTTCCTGACTGACTAAGAGACACAAAAGGAGTTCCTGGGCTGAGCCGAGGCTGGGTGTTTGGGGACGAGGTACCTCAAAATAAAGCAAAGCTATGCTACAGAGGTTTGCAGACCTTCCCCACTCCCGGCGGCCTCTGAGCAAAGCTCGGGACCTGGCGAAAGGCCTGTAACTTCGCGTCGTCACCGTGTCACAGGTGAACGGACGGGTGGCTGCGGACCAGGAGCTGAACCCTCATTTTCCTCTGGGTATTTGTTTTGGAGACAGGGTCTCGCTGTGCAGTTCAGGCTGGCCTTGAGCTCACTTGGTAGCCCAGGCTGGTCTCGAACTCCCAGCGATCCTCCTGCTTCAGCCTCCCGAGACAGCATCTCTTTACGTAATCCAGGGCGGCCTTGAACTTCCTATGTAGCCCAGGTTGCCCCCCCTTCCTGCCTCAGCTTCCCAAATCCTGGGGTTACAGGGGAGCGATACTATACCACCCTGCTCCTCGGTCTTCTTTAAAAAAGAAAAAAATGCCCCCCCTCCCCGCACCCTCTAAGGAGCGAGGTTCCCTCCTGCGGCCTGGACTTCTGTATCGGTGCCCTGTTTGGCTTTTACATTCAAGATGCGCCATCAGAAAACCACTTCTGCGCTTGCCCCTCCCCCTCCCCTCCCCTCCCCTCCCCCCCAGTGGCCGGCAGAGAGTGGCTTCCCGCTCAGCCAATGGCGAGGCGCGGGTGTTGACAGGGGGCGGAGCTTCGCTCCTCCCGCCCCCGCCCGCTCCCCACCCGCGGTGCACAAAGGCTCCCGGGGAGGAGGCGGAGGAGACGGCGCCCGGGGCAGCGATGCCAAGGGGCAGGGCGGCTGCTGGGGCACCCGGAGCCCCCCACTAACCGGATCGGCCCTGCCCCCCAGCCCAGGCCTGCAGCAGGCGGCCCGCGGGGCCGGGTGACCTTGCTCGGATGCCCCCGCAAGCATCCTGCGTGGCCGTGGCCCGGGGACCGCAAGGGCCGCGCGTCTTTGTCTGCCAGTGACGCGGAGGTGAGGGGTTCTCGGGGTCCCTGCGCTGGGGGGGCGGGGGCGGCGTGGGGCCCGGGATGCTAGGTGCAGAACGCTCCCGGGGCCGGGACGCTGGAAGCCCGCTGGTCCCCTGTTTATGACACCCAGAGGGACCGGCCAGCTGGGGTGTGGACGTGGGGACAAAATGATAAACGTGTCGGTGACGGTTTGCCCCTTAGAGCAGGAAGGGAGGAAGTCCGATAGCCAATGGATCCCCCTCTGTGTCTTGCAACCCTCCTGCCTCAGCCTCCCGGACTGCTGGGATGACAGGCTCGTTCTGGGCCAGGTGCTAGGAATTCGGCACCCTGCTGCCGCCAGCCCTGCTGGGGTGTCCCCCTGATGTCACCGTCTTGCCTGTTTGTTACCCCATAGGAAGCAGGCGTCTAAACGCAGGGGTGTGAGGGCTGCGCTGGGGACCACTCCCCAGGGCTAGAGGCTGTGGCACCAGCCTCTCCTTGGTGGGTCCCCCCCACTACCCCCCAAGAGTCAGGTCACCCCCAGCTCGAGACAAGGAAAAGGCTGGGGACCCCTGTGCAACAGGGAGCCGGGTCCTCTGTCACCCACTGGGAGAGATTTACCTGCCAGAGGGGAGTGGGAGCCGGTTGTCGCCTGGAGCCTCTCCGGAAGGTTTTTTTCCCCTCATACTGCGCGTCACTGTCCCTCCTCCATGAATGAATGACGACATTGAAGACAGGACAGAGAGGGAGAGGGAGACCATTCACCAGAAACCAGGGACAGCCTGGTTTCTGTCGCCCCCTGGTCCTCAGCTTCCCACAGGCCCTTGCCAGCCGCAGGTTCCCTTCCGGTCCCCCTGTCATCTCCGGGGGGGGGGGG
>PVLA01017089.1:0-18467 GCA_004027455.1 Hydrochoerus hydrochaeris
TTATACCTAGAATTCTTTGAATCTTTGTCTCAAAATCCTTACCTTTTTCTGTTCACCAGTCATAAGTGATGATGGTTCCTACAGCGTGCTTGCTAAGCCCCTGTGTGAAAAGATTTCCCTCACATCAGACCTCTATATCTCAAAAAAGTCCCAGTTTTACCCTCTCCTCTCTAACGCACTGCTCTGTGCAGGTAGAGCTATATTTGCCTCACCTGAGAAACAAACTCAGAGTTGTATTATCACACGTTGTTCTGGTGATAATGTGTGGAACTAGCAACTGACAACTCAAACCTGACATAGTTACTAGAGGCAAATGTGGAATAAGGGGAAATCAGTTCACTTGCATGGACAATAAGGTAGCTGAATCATTTCCCACAGTAAGAGAAGACAGCAATGTGCTTACAAAGTCTCCCTCACACCCACAAACCAGGAACCTTAATTCTTGGTTGTTCATCTTCCTCACATTTGAGAATCATGATTTCTACAGATGCTTTTGTAATGATTAAAAGCACCTATAAATAGATAGAATGATAACATATCAGGATTGAATTACAATTAAATGAGATAATAGGTCTCAAGTGCTTAGAAAATGCTAACACAGAACATTGCTTGATATATTGTAAAAAAGTCACTCTATTTTAATTCAAAGCATCAGTAAAAATGTTGACAAAGACTAGAAGAGTACAAGAATTTAGTAATCTTGTGAAAGCTACCAACCTCCTCTTGTTTGATAAATATCTACTAGTCAACAATCTTCCTGGTATAGTGTTCAACACATTGTGATTTTAAATGACCATACTATACCTTAACCTTCATTTCCCGGCCTTGATAGCCAAAATATTTTGAGAAACATAACATCAAAAACTGTTTTCTAACTTTTTGGATAATCCTATCCAAAAAAGGTAAACATTGTTTATTGGTAGGATTTGTCCTTATTGACTTATTTTTACATTAACCTGCAGGTTGGAAACTCTCCACGGAGTTAGGGTGTACTATTCAGAATGGGAAACGTTTAGGCAGTGGGGTGAAGGGAGTCATGTACCCTGGGGCCTGAGTCCTTGTGGTATTAGGGAGCAGGGAAGTCTTCCGGTAGAAGTTGGGGAGTCACAAAGTCAGACATTAACTTCTTCACCAACCTTGGAGATAGCAGGTAGAACATCATATTTTCCTTTTCAAAATGGGAAGTTAGGAGACAGACACCAGGTCAGCATTCCTAGAGTTCTTGTGTTTCTATATTTGTCCGAAGGCCCAAAGGCAAGAGATTACCAGCCTGACCTATGGATTTATGAGACTCCTTGCGCCATCTTGAGGGCTGGCATTTCTGCCTGGCTCTGGTGAATTTCACACAATCTCTGAAGCTTGCTTCCTTCAGGCTTAGTTTCCAAAAAGAAAAAAAAAAAAAAAAGTAGAAAAAATGCAGAAAGTCCCAGGAAGTTCACACTGCCTGCAGGAGGCAGGCGAAAAAAACCTCACAGACTCTGTTGTATATCACTACAAAATGTGGTGACATTTCTAGTGAGATGTTAACACACGGATGACCTGCTTATTTCCATTTCGTTATTCAGACCTCATTGGAGCATATGCCAAGGTTTAATGCTATGACTAAACTTTAAGAAAAGGTAACGATTTTGTTTCTACCAAAAAACCTACTCTCTCTAGAATAGCTGCACAAATATTGTGTTGTCCTCACATAATGCTTTTAAAAAATACTCTAAATATAAGCACATCCCGCTCAACACAAGACAATCTTCCAACTCACAAGTAGAGAAGTGTTTATTAGGAATAGTATGGGTGTTTAAAAAACACGTTTTAAATCTCAGCTCTATCGCCTTTTAAAATTAGGGAAGTAAGTCCTTTATTTTGAAAAATATCCACAGCTTTATATTTAAAATAGACATCGAGGCTATGGGATTTCTATTTTATTTACCCAAGGCAGAATGAAATTCTCCTGTCTGAACAATGATCAATTCTTTTCTCTGTCTTTCGAGGTTGTCTAAAAAACAGAGTAACTTCTCTCCCTTGTCCACCATTTTCTGCTACCACTGTGGGAACAGGAGATACAGAGCAAGAGGAGCAAATGGACTAGGGAAAGGAGAGAGCTGCCCAAATGCAACTGTAATAAAACTGCTTTGAATATGACCGTGATATAAAATGCAAATCACAGCGCAGAACAAAGAAAGTTACCTGTTTATGGCACTGTGGACTAATAATGCCCAGAATTCTCTTGATGGTGCTTCAGACCTCAACCAACATTTCTTATTACAATCTGGGAAATAAATGCACTGTAACTGTCTCTTATCTGCATAACCTGGAAAAAAACTTGTGAGAGAATAACTGAATCTTAGTAAGTCAAATGTCAGGAAGGGAAAATAACATACTGGGCTTATTTAAGCAATCATTCCCTCCTGACACAAGGCAAGTGATTTTTTTTCCTTAACAGTTTAAATTTCTTCTAATTGTGCATTTTTTAATAAAATGCTTGGAAACACATAAAATTCATCTATTTTCATTCAATTCATTTATTCTAACAAGAAAAAAAATAAATCAGACTATTACCGTATCAAATTCTGAGTGAATAACTAGGCCAGAATTACTTGATGTGAATATTTTTACTTTCAAAAAAGGCCATGCCTTAGTTTGGCCTATTTGCCTTTGAAATTAAAAAGGATTGTTTAGATCATACATTTGTCTATCAAGCCTATACATGCGAAGGAAAATGCGTTTGACACAGTGAAGAATGTATATTAGTAAAATTCGTTCAGTCAGCTTCTACTCAAATCATAATGTAATTAAATGAAGCTAACAAAATGAATAGTAAAGTTACACGTTTGCAGCTATAAATAGGGATAGTGTGAATGATTGTAAGATTTATATAGTTCAAATTCTTTCCATAAACATTTGCTTGTTTACAATTAAATTTACATATTTCACTAGCAGCAGGAGAGAGTACCCATTTTGCATTTCAATACTGTTATTTCTATTAAACACTTAACTGTCTAAAGGTCACCAAATGCTACCATTGTTATTTTTATCACAGGTGTTAAATAGATATAGATACATGGATATAGTTATACAATGTGATTTACTGTTTAATTTTAGTGTGACCAATCTGAAACATCCAGAAAAGAATGCAGTATATTGAGCTTCCTTATACCTGCACCAGGATTAAGCAATTAATTAGCTATCTTAATTTTTAACCTCTAAATGATAGCCTTTTTTTAAGCAATGCTATTTTCATAACCCCAGAATTATAGTAATTTCTTACTGTAATCTAATACATTAATTTTCTAATACATTCAGTTTTCCTCAATGTCTCCAAAATGTCCATTTGTATTTAATTTGCTTGGATTAGAATTCAAAATCCATGCCTTGTGCTTTACTTGGCTGATACACTTCTGTCTCCTGAAGTCTCTCGGTTTGTAATAGTCCCTTCCTTCTCTCTCCTTCTCTCTTCACTCTCTTCTTTCCTTCTCTATTCTCTCCCTTCTTCCCTCTTTCCCTCTCTTCCTCTATCTCTTCAACACCTAGGAGTGAACCCAGGACTCTGATACATGGTATGCAAGAGCTCAGCAACTGAACTACATTCCAGAACTTTTAAAAATTTTATTTTGAGACAGGGTCTCAAGAAGTTGCCCAGGCTTCTCTTGAATTTATGATCCTCCTGCCTCAGCCTTACAAGTGACTGGAATGGCAGGCATGCACTCCTGCATTAGTTAGTTCTTTCCTTTTTAAATTAATGCTTATTTACAAGAAAGTGGTACATTTGTCCTGTAATAATCCCTCTCCTGGTGATGTTTAAAGTGGCTCATTGGATCCTGCAATTCCTATAAACTAGTCATTATAGCTAGAAGGTTGATTAGTTTCAGACTGATTTTTTTTGGCAAAAATTACTTCAAAAATTATGCCATTTACTGCTTATTGCATCACATCAAGAGGTTTCTATCATCTGAAGTTTTATTTTGAGTGCCCTGTATTTTAGTTTAGTTTAGTTTACATTTGATTTAATTCAATATTCTATTCTTATTGTGGTTACAATTCTGCCCCATAAAAAAAAAAAAAAAAAAACTTTCTCTCATCAGCTGTCGGTTACCCTGAAAAACAGTCCATGGAGAAAGTAATGTAAATGTTTGAAATTTTCCCTTTATGTGTCACTTTTCCCATCTGAGTTGTTGACACAGGGAACACCAGTTAGTCAATCAGAATTAGTTTTATTTTTGAGAAATTTTATAAGATTATGGATTTTTATGTATCTTTATTTGATAATCAGTATTAAGCATTTCTGTGCGTGATAGTAAAATTATCCCAGGGCTGGGGATTTAGCTCAGCGGCATAAGCACCTGCCTTGCAAGGGTGCAGTCGTGAGTTTGATCCCCGGTACCACCAAAAATGAATAAATACATAAATAAATTTTTAAAAATAAAGTAAAATAAAAAGTAAAATTATCCCATCTTTGGTTAATGAGAATGCCTTCAGATTGGCCCAGGTGGTTTTTGTGTGATTTCGCTTCCTTTTGTTCACATTATCCCAATAATATTGGATAGCTTTCTTGCTATCAAACAGGTTTGTTTTGTACACTTTCTGTTCCTGTTTAGGAACAAGCCATTTTCGCAAGATCCCTGATTTTGTTAATATGGGATCATATAAGGAGAATTATGATATCAATTGCTACAGGTTTCTTACTAATTCTATAGAGTTAAAGTGTACAGAAATAAGTATTTTTTAATAAAAGGAATATTTTTAAAAAAGAAAAATAAATCTTGATTTCACTCTAATATTCCCAACTCATGTAATTATAGAAATTTTACTTACTTTATTTTTATATATGTTCTTTATTCTCTTACTCTGAAAACTATGACTCCTACAAACACTTTGATATACTTCACCATATCATAATACTGTTTTCCAAAATAATTGTGCTAAATACCACTGACAAGTCCTCTAATTATAATATAAGTTTTGTTGATTTTTTTCTTTGTCCTAAATTTGTACAGACAAAATACTGTGTTATAAAAATAGCTTGATAGAAGACAAGCTGTCTGATCAGTGAGCAACAAAATACAAAGCCTTCCGGGAGAAACAACTCATGTACCAGAAAAAAGCACCCTGGAGAGACCCAGACAGAGGGAGATGGATCCTCTTGACACAGGAAGAAATTAAAACATAAAAAAGCTAGTCAAATAGCTCGGGACTACAACTGAAACAGCTAAAAATTATGGGACACAGCATTTTCACGGTGACCCCCCCCAATTTGCACCAACTTGAATATGCACCGGCAGGCAGAGCCGCCCAAATTCATTCCCGCCACTCACAGGAAGCATAGCAGTGCTGAAGTTGGGGGGTGGTGAACCCACCAGAGAGTGGAGCTGGTGAATGGACCTTCATTAATCCATGATCAGTGCTGGGAATGAGACCCCCCCACGGGAAGTGTGCAACCAAATGGGTGACATGTTGGAATCGGGCAGACTTCAGCCTCAACTGGGAGCAACAGTTACTTCAGTTGGTTGCTCCCTCTCCAGAGCAGATTCGTGGGATTTGCTTGGACTGGGCCACGCCCTTGGCTGAGACCTAGTGAGCCATCCCAAATCAATTCCCTGAGCCTAGCAAGTACTAACAAGGTGAAGGCCCCTGCCCAGTGGAGAGGGGCAGGCATATGAAGCTGCTGCTTACACCTCATTGGCAAGACCAGTCAGGACAGGGTGGAGGTCCCTCACCAGTGAGCTTTGGAGGAAATATGGCCAACAGGGAAGGGTGCTGGGACCTGCAGTGTAACCTGTGTGGAGGAAGCCAGGACCATGACAGCAGAAAAAGGCAAGAGGAGGCCCCCAGCCCAGAACCCTGAGAGCACTGATCCAGGAGAGGGAAAAACAAGGGAGAATGAGGGCAGCAAACACCCAACATCAGACATGGCTTCAATGGACATTAAGAGATATCTTCAGGACCTTGTAGACAAGCTCAAAACTGAAATATTAAATCAGGTAAAGCAAGATATGAGTAGAGTAATAAAAGAAATGTTCTCAGGAAGTATCTCTCAGGAAGATACAGATGGTAGAAGGGAGGAACACAAAAAAAGGAGAGAAACATTTGGTAAAGAATATAAAGAAAATATAGACTATAGGAAGCAGATTCAAAGAGACTACCAGGGAATTAAAAATTCCATTGAAAGCTGGCAAAACTCCTTAAAAGAAACTAAGGATAGACTATCAAAACTTGAAGACAAGTTTGCAATATGTGATCATGAAAGGAAAGATCTCTTAAAAATAACAAGGAAACAAACAGTAACAATACAAAGGCTAGAAGATGACAAGAGAATCTACAATTTAACAATAAGAAATGTGAACAAAGAAGCAGGAATACATACAAGCCAATTACAAAGGCTATTCACAGAAGTAATTAAGGAAAACTTCCCAAGCATGGGAAAAGAAAATGACATTTGGTTATGTGAGGCATACTGAACTCCAGCCACCTACAACCAAAACAGATCTACACCCAGACATATAATAATCAAGATACCAGACATTCAATATACAAACACAATATTAAAACCCTCCAGAGGAAAGAAACAGATTACCTATAAAGGTAAGCCTGTCAGAATCATGGCTGACTTCTCGACACAGACTATCAGATCAAGAAGAGCTTGGAGCTAATATTCCAAGCCCTGAAAGAAAATAACCTCCAGCCCAGATTGATGTACCCTGCAAAACTGTCACTAGAAATTAATGGAGAAACAAGATGCTTCCATAACAAAGAGGAACTGGGCGAGTTTGTGACCACCAATCCAACCCTACAGAGAATACTGAAGGACATTCTAGAGAGAGAAAAAAAAAATACCAGGATTTTAGGAACAGTGGCAGAAAGGCCTCAATGAGTGGGGCAGGCAGTAGAATGAAGGCGAAAACTAGACAAACAAAGGCAGAAAAATAGCATAGCAGCAATGAGGCAGAAAAGGATAACTAGAATCGTTAACATAGATAGCCTTGATAAGTTATATTGTTAATAATGCACCAGGATTTAAAACCCACATTACTCTCATTACACTGCTTACATGTGTTATATTCTGTTCCAGTCATTCTACCTGTACTAGATTTGAGGGCACAGACAGTAATCCCAAAAGTAACAGGATATAGTACGGTAATCATCCTTAATTCCTATTAACTTAATCTAAAGCTGTGTAAAACCTACACTGTTTTACCATGGCTGATCATAATCGAATCTGGTTTGTTGGATCGCTGTTTTGTATTGATAGATTTTATTCAAAGCTGTTATGATTGATAGTATCAAGTCTGAGAGTATAGGCGACTGAACTTAAGATGACAAGATTCACTAGAATATCTACTATGGTTTGATTATTATCTACCTTTGAAGTTTTATACTGTCTACAATGTTTTATTTTTACTAATATTGTTATGTACTGCTATATTCAATTATACTACTATATTCAATTATGCCTGATGATATAGACAATTCTATTGAAGATAATAAGAAACAACACAGCAATCATTGTAGATCACCTTGTACTGTGGTTTTATACAACTTTTTGGTTTCATGTTTTTATAGGAATTTGTTCTGTTTTGTCTTGCTAAGTTTTGTTTTTCCCTCTAATACAGAAAGTATAGAAATACATGCAGAGATTCATGCATGCATAGCTGTTTACACTCTCACTGTTTGACTATCTACTTTGTATGCTTTAATTTTGTAATTTGAACAACTATTTCTAAGAGGACAATATGTAATTTATTAACTAGTAATTTCTTATTGTTTATCTTTTTTTTTTTTGGAAATCTGTATTATCTTTACCCTTTACATGCTTTTGTTTCTCTTTAAATAATAAATAAATAAATAAAAATAGCTTGAAATGATTACTCCCCATGTGGTTATTATGGCAACTTGCTATATGGTTTGATTCATTTGTTTCAGTTTATTTTTGAATTGGGGAAAATTTTTTTGGTTTGTACTTGATTTGATTTTAATTCCATGAAACATTAAATGGCTCCTTATTCAAAGTTATAAAACAGAGTACAGAGAACACTCACTTCCCACACTTTACATTTGTGGATAAGCAGTTTTATTACCATTGGTTTATTGTTTCATTGCTCCTTTTAAAATGCAAATAGCTATAAATGTTCACATTTTGTCCCCCTTCCTATGCAAAATATAGCATTCCAGATAGTCTCTTCTGTTTCTTACAAATGTATTTTTATAGTTGTGTTGAAGTCAGAATCCAAGCAAAGTCCACGTGCTGCATCTGGTTGATGTGGAATTAAGTACTTCTAATGACAGAGTTTGCTGAGTTTTCATACATCCATAATATTAACCTTTCCAACCAGATTCTAAACACTGTCAGTGCACAGATCCAGTGCACTATTTACTATACTTTCCACTCTCAGCTCAGGGCTGATTATGTAGGGAGTGCTTAAATCATTAATGTTTATGTATTAATCAAGAATATCTTTTATATCCTGTGATGACATAAAACTGATCAGTCTCTTTTATAGCTCTATAGTTTCCCACACAAATTCAAACAGTTTATACAGCACATTTCATTTGCCCATTTACTACTCTCAGTTTCCATTCTAGAAAGTAAAACTCCTAAAATCTAGAGGCTAAGCACTATTCATCTTTGCTTTCTCAGGATCCAGCAAGGTGCTTGAAATATAGCAGATATTTGTGAGATATTAGCTGAATTAAACTGAATCCATTGACCCTAAATATTGTTACCACTAAGAGTTGTACCCTACTTTTGTCCTCTGTTCCCATACTCAGTTCTTAAACAACTTATCACTATTTGTCAGTTTCTCATTGCATATTCTGTGAAATGGGGAAGAATAATAGATTTGAAGTGGAAATTTTTTAAAAATTGGTGCCTTCCTCAGGAAAGTAATTTAGAGAAACCAGTGCTTGAGTTCTCTAAAGGAGACTTCTAATAAGAAGATCATGTCTTCAATCTGAAATTTCTCTGCTCACTAAACAGTTTGTATCTTCAAAATACATCTCAAATTTTACTTACATTTACATTTAACTCAACATTTTGTTATATTTTATCTGGCATCATTCCTTATCTATTCCAAATGCCTTTTAATAATGAATTAGTAAACTTAAGTGTTTTTTTTTTAATTTTGAAATTAGATTTTACTAAATTGCCCTGGCAGGACTCAAATATGGAACTCACCTGCCTCTCCTTCCTCTTTCTTTTAGTGCTGCTATTCTATCATCTTTTAATCCAGGTTTCCAGTAGCATTTTCTCAGACAGATCTGAATGTGCAGAAACATAAAGATATTCATGGAGCTTTGTTTCCTGACAGTAACATTTAACCTATTGTATATTTCATTATTGATCTTGTCCATACTCTAACTCAAATATAAAATACATAGGCAGAGGAGCTTTTTTCTGTTTTGTTTATACTGTGTTTCCAGAGTCTAGAACTGTGCTTGACATATAGGACATGCTCAACAACTTGTTACATAAATAACTAAAATTTTGCAAAGGATCACTTACCAATGCTCAGAAGGTTAGACTGGGGTGGAGTCACATGTCAGCAGGTCCACTGGGGCCTCCACCTGTCCATGGGACACCTATAAGGGACAACATGGCCACCACTAGGTGAAGTGCATTTGGGTAAGGATGTCACATGTAGGAGGCAGTGCTTTGCACCCCTGCCACGTCAAGAAATCTGTTCTTCCATCCTTCCTCTCTGACCCCAAGCAAGAAACAGTGACCAGTATATTTCCTAAAGCCACTGAGAACTTTTTGGAATTGTGTCTACTTAACTTGAAACATAGAAAAGAGTTCAGATTAGCTGAATTAATGTGGTCCACCAATCCCTTTTTTGTCATAATTTTACATTACTTTTAACCTCTGCAATTTATGTCTGTCCTTCACTACTGAATACACTTATCAGATCTTTACTACTTTCCCAATTATATTTTGGAAAAGTATGATCTCAAGGATGGGAAAGAATGCATTTGTCACAAAACAAATATAAGACACAAAGCAAGTGCAGGTTTCTTGAAAGAAACAAAAACACGTGCAGCAGGTCCTGTTCCTTTCTGGGTTCATCAATGAGCAAATGTAACCCTACTCATGACTCTGAAATCCTGAAAACTGTAACATCGATAGGAAGATCCTGATGGTAGTTTTCAGCAGCTTTGTAGGCCATTTCTTTAATTTATTAGATACTTCCATAGCATCCTGTTCCTCTTCTTCATGCCACTAACCACAGGAATAATTTTGTATTTACTTGTGAGTGATCCCTTAAGTGTATTGTGATGTTTCCATGTAATTGGCTTGGGAGCTACTTGGAAGACTGAGGGAGCACACACCTGAGTGTGTCTGGGTGAGCCCTGGAAGCAGGACCTTCAATATCTATCCTGTGCCTGGTTCCCCTCTCTCTAGCACTGTTTATCTGCTCTGCTTCCTGGCCACCATAAACTAAGCAGCTTTGCTACACAGTGTGCCTCCAACGTGATGTTGCTTCCTTGGAGCCAGCCAATCTTAGACTGAATCCTCTGAAAACATGAGCTGCATTAAAACTCTCCTCCTCTGATTTGTGCATGTTGGGTATTGTGCCCAGCAACAGGAAAAATGACTTATACATGGGTCTTTCCAACTAAAATTTAAGGTCCAAGAAGGCAAGAACTACTGCTTTTTTTGGTCACTGTTTTAGACCAGGTACATATAATTATGCCTAGGCCATAGCAGGCTTTTAGGAAATGTAAGGGAGGAAGTCATCTGTGTACCTGCTGTCTTCTTGTCAGAGACAACTACAGCTAATTCTCCTTCTGTTTCAAAGATGATCTTCTTCCCTGGACAGCTTCACTGGGGAATTTCCTCCTTACTGTGGCAGAATCTGAGTTAGAAAACTCAAAGACTGCCTAAAACTTCAACAGGTCTTCATAAGCCTTTCCCCAATCCTATTGCATTAGACTTCCTTTAAGTATTCCAATCTATAAGCCAAAGAAGAGGTAGACCATCGACCCTATAAATTGAAAGTTCACAGTTTTAAGGCTCATGATTGATATAAAATCTGCTGCGAATAGACTGAGGAATGTGGAAACACGGCTGAATTTCTCTTGCTACTCAGCAGCCAGATCTTGCTATCTTGTTCCTCCTGAAGTGTTCTTTGACAAATAGTACCCCAGTGATCCTCAGGAGTCAGTGGTAGCCAGAGCTGTCCAGGCAGTCGCCTGCCCCTCTAACGGAGTGACCGATCTACAAAGCCTGAGTGCAAGGGGCCCAGAGTGGTAACTGCAGCCATCTTTCTCTTTTATGATTTCTCTTTCTTTTCATTAGGTTTGACATTTTGGAGATGGAGCTTTGTAACTAACTATTAGCCCAAGGCAATGACGGGGAAAATGAGAACTTGCTGAAAAAGTGACCCCCCTACCCAAACACAAAGTGTGAACAAGTATACTTATGGCCTGCCATGAAAGGAGCTCAAATTTGGATTTATGTCCAGATACTGCAACTGATTTGATAAAGTAAAATGAAACCAGAGCTTTCTACACTAGCAGGCAGGCCTGGGGACTTTCACAAAGAAAGATTTCTATTATTTTTATCTTTTTGTGTTATGGTATTTGAAATGAAAGTGCATCCACTCAGTACCCACAAAAGAATATCTTTTGCTGTCCACCATGAGCTTGAAAAGTTGGATCATAATAAACAAGGGAAGGAGAGAAAATGTGGCAAACAAAAGGGGTTTTGTGATGACAAAACTGGGCCCTGGGTCACACAGGATGCTCTGGGACACATTTCAGCTGGTCATCAAGGCTGAGTACCCCCAAAACTGCTCTCTTTCAGGGGGGTGTAGGTCCAGAAAGTCATCCATTTACCATGGTGCTATTTGTTTGTTGGTTCAGCTGGAGCCCTCGCATGCAGCTGCTATGCTTTGAGGTTTGAGGAGATAAGGTGCTTCAGAATTTTAGCTTCGATTCAGAAGTTTTTCTGGGCAAATAGTGGCTGCTGCAGGGCACAGGATTCACCCCAAGACACAAAGAACACCCTTTTGTCTCAAGAAAATTCCTCCTAAAATTTTGTAAGAAAATATTTTTAGGCATTACTTCCAGAATACAGGTATTTTCCTCTAATTATTTGAGGAAGGGATAGAAAAGCTCCGCACATGGCACTTTGACTTTTTGTACAGAATAAGGTCAAATGGGTGTTATAGCCGGGTCATCCAATACTAGAGAAAGAGCAGAAAATAGTAATTCCCAACCATGGAGGATTTGGCCCCCAGGTGAAATAAATTCATTAGCCTAACAAATGAAGAAATAAGAGAGCATGTGAAAGAGAATTATCCCTGGTAATGTGTCTACTCAGGCCCTGTGGGAAAGCAAGTCTATGAAAATTCCTAATGGAATTAAAACACATAAACACATGTGCCCCACCAATGCTCCCTTTTCTCACACATGGACCAGAAAGACTATTTGAAGAAATCAGTAATTTCTCCACTGAAGTATAATGATCACTGGTAATTCAAAAATGATTAGTGTACAGCAAAAAGACAAAGCGATAAAAAATCCTTATGAATACTCTCTTATACCATAAATAGTTCTTTTTCTCCTCTGTACACAGTTTGGTTCTTTTCTTTCTCTCTTTCTTGTTTTGGTATAAAAACATGACAAGCAGAATTTAAAGGCTCACAGCAGATCTTTTAAAATAGTTAAGGACAAGTAGATATTGAGACTAATATTTGAGATACTTAAAAATATTTTAATACGTGTTAATATCCTGGAATCTTGAGTTACTGGAGGAAAAAGGACATAATCAAAATGTTATTCTCAAATTTATTTATTTTTAATCAGTATTTGTTTTTTTGTTTCTTTTTGCACTGCTGGGAATCTAGTCCAGGCCCTCAC
Source organism: Hydrochoerus hydrochaeris (assembly GCA_004027455.1). Taxonomy (NCBI): domain Eukaryota; kingdom Metazoa; phylum Chordata; class Mammalia; order Rodentia; family Hydrochaeridae; genus Hydrochoerus; species Hydrochoerus hydrochaeris. The sequence continues at coordinate 12,853 of PVLA01017089.1, forward strand.
TCATGAGGCAATTGCTCTTCCAGAGTTGAATCTCCTGGCTTTTTGTCAATATTTAAATAAGTAAACAATGAGTTCCTTTTTAGATGAAAGGAATTTGAGGAGATAAGGTGCCAGTAATCAATGATCAATGGTAATATTTATTGAGAAGTGGAAATACACAAACACCTAGCTAGGATTTTAAAAGCACACAAAGGAAAAATATAAGTAGTGGCATTCTGGTAAGTGGCTGTGGCCTCCCAAGCAGCAGCCGCCCCAAGGCAAGAACCTTATCAGCATTTCCTGAGATCTGCCCCATGTTGGAACTTGTGGTGCTGGGAAAACTGGCAGCAGCCAGCTCACTGATTTGCATTTTAAAAGGAGCAATGAAACAATAAACCAATGGTAATAAAACTATTTATCCACAAATGTAAAGTGTGGGAAGTGAGTGTTCTCTGTATTCTGTTTTATAACTTTGAATAAGGAGTCGTTTAATGTTTTACGGAATTAAAATCAAATTAAGTACAAACCAAAAAATTTCCCCCAATTCAAAAATAAACTGAAACAAATGAATCTAACCAGATAGCAAGTTGCCATAATAACCACATGAGGAGTAATCATTTCAAGCTATTTTTAAAACACAGTATTTTGTCTTTACAAATTTAGGACAAAGAAAAAAATCGACAAACCTTATAATTAGAGGACTTGTCAGTGGTATTTAAGCACAATTATTTTGGAAAACAGTATTATGATATGGTGAAGTATATCAAAGTGTTTGTAGGAGTCATAGTTTTCAGAGTAAGAGAATAAAGAACATATATAAAAATAAAGTAAGTAAAATTTCTATAATTACATGAGTTGGGAATATTAGAGTGAAATCAAGATTTATTTTTCTTTTTTAAAAATATTCCTTTTATTAAAAAATACTTATTTCTGTACACTTTAACTCTATAGAATTAGTAAGAAACCTGTAGCAATTGATATCATAATTCTCCTTATATGATCCCATATTAACAAAATCAGGGATCTTGCGAAAATGGCTTGTTCCTAAACAGGAACAGAAAGTGTACAAAACAAACCTGTTTGATAGCAAGAAAGCTATCCAATATTATTGGGATAATGTGAACAAAAGGAAGCGAAATCACACAAAAACCACCTGGGCCAATCTGAAGGCATTCTCATTAACCAAAGATGGGATAATTTTACTTTTTATTTTACTTTATTTTTAAAAATTTATTTATGTATTTATTCATTTTTGGTGGTACCGGGGATCAAACTCACGACTGCACCCTTGCAAGGCAGGTGCTTATGCCGCTGAGCTAAATCCCCAGCCCTGGGATAATTTTACTATCACGCACAGAAATGCTTAATACTGATTATCAAATAAAGATACATAAAAATCCATAATCTTATAAAATTTCTCAAAAATAAAACTAATTCTGATTGACTAACTGGTGTTCCCTGTGTCAACAACTCAGATGGGAAAAGTGACACATAAAGGGAAAATTTCAAACATTTACATTACTTTCTCCATGGACTGTTTTTCAGGGTAACCGACAGCTGATGAGAGAAAGTTTTTTTTTTTTTTTTTTTATGGGGCAGAATTGTAACCACAATAAGAATAGAATATTGAATTAAATCAAATGTAAACTAAACTAAACTAAAATACAGGGCACTCAAAATAAAACTTCAGATGATAGAAACCTCTTGATGTGATGCAATAAGCAGTAAATGGCATAATTTTTGAAGTAATTTTTGCCAAAAAAAATCAGTCTGAAACTAATCAACCTTCTAGCTATAATGACTAGTTTATAGGAATTGCAGGATCCAATGAGCCACTTTAAACATCACCAGGAGAGGGATTATTACAGGACAAATGTACCACTTTCTTGTAAATAAGCATTAATTTAAAAAGGAAAGAACTAACTAATGCAGGAGTGCATGCCTGCCATTCCAGTCACTTGTAAGGCTGAGGCAGGAGGATCATAAATTCAAGAGAAGCCTGGGCAACTTCTTGAGACCCTGTCTCAAAATAAAATTTTTAAAAGTTCTGGAATGTAGTTCAGTTGCTGAGCTCTTGCATACCATGTATCAGAGTCCTGGGTTCACTCCTAGGTGTTGAAGAGATAGAGGAAGAGAGGGAAAGAGGGAAGAAGGGAGAGAATAGAGAAGGAAAGAAGAGAGTGAAGAGAGAAGGAGAGAGAAGGAAGGGACTATTACAAACCGAGAGACTTCAGGAGACAGAAGTGTATCAGCCAAGTAAAGCACAAGGCATGGATTTTGAATTCTAATCCAAGCAAATTAAATACAAATGGACATTTTGGAGACATTGAGGAAAACTGAATGTATTAGAAAATTAATGTATTAGATTACAGTAAGAAATTACTATAATTCTGGGGTTATGAAAATAGCATTGCTTAAAAAAAGGCTATCATTTAGAGGTTAAAAATTAAGATAGCTAATTAATTGCTTAATCCTGGTGCAGGTATAAGGAAGCTCAATATACTGCATTCTTTTCTGGATGTTTCAGATTGGTCACACTAAAATTAAACAGTAAATCACATTGTATAACTATATCCATGTATCTATATCTATTTAACACCTGTGATAAAAATAACAATGGTAGCATTTGGTGACCTTTAGACAGTTAAGTGTTTAATAGAAATAACAGTATTGAAATGCAAAATGGGTACTCTCTCCTGCTGCTAGTGAAATATGTAAATTTAATTGTAAACAAGCAAATGTTTATGGAAAGAATTTGAACTATATAAATCTTACAATCATTCACACTATCCCTATTTATAGCTGCAAACGTGTAACTTTACTATTCATTTTGTTAGCTTCATTTAATTACATTATGATTTGAGTAGAAGCTGACTGAACGAATTTTACTAATATACATTCTTCACTGTGTCAAACGCATTTTCCTTCGCATGTATAGGCTTGATAGACAAATGTATGATCTAAACAATCCTTTTTAATTTCAAAGGCAAATAGGCCAAACTAAGGCATGGCCTTTTTTGAAAGTAAAAATATTCACATCAAGTAATTCTGGCCTAGTTATTCACTCAGAATTTGATACGGTAATAGTCTGATTTATTTTTTTTCTTGTTAGAATAAATGAATTGAATGAAAATAGATGAATTTTATGTGTTTCCAAGCATTTTATTAAAAAATGCACAATTAGAAGAAATTTAAACTGTTAAGGAAAAAAAATCACTTGCCTTGTGTCAGGAGGGAATGATTGCTTAAATAAGCCCAGTATGTTATTTTCCCTTCCTGACATTTGACTTACTAAGATTCAGTTATTCTCTCACAAGTTTTTTTCCAGGTTATGCAGATAAGAGACAGTTACAGTGCATTTATTTCCCAGATTGTAATAAGAAATGTTGGTTGAGGTCTGAAGCACCATCAAGAGAATTCTGGGCATTATTAGTCCACAGTGCCATAAACAGGTAACTTTCTTTGTTCTGCGCTGTGATTTGCATTTTATATCACGGTCATATTCAAAGCAGTTTTATTACAGTTGCATTTGGGCAGCTCTCTCCTTTCCCTAGTCCATTTGCTCCTCTTGCTCTGTATCTCCTGTTCCCACAGTGGTAGCAGAAAATGGTGGACAAGGGAGAGAAGTTACTCTGTTTTTTAGACAACCTCGAAAGACAGAGAAAAGAATTGATCATTGTTCAGACAGGAGAATTTCATTCTGCCTTGGGTAAATAAAATAGAAATCCCATAGCCTCGATGTCTATTTTAAATATAAAGCTGTGGATATTTTTCAAAATAAAGGACTTACTTCCCTAATTTTAAAAGGCGATAGAGCTGAGATTTAAAACGTGTTTTTTAAACACCCATACTATTCCTAATAAACACTTCTCTACTTGTGAGTTGGAAGATTGTCTTGTGTTGAGCGGGATGTGCTTATATTTAGAGTATTTTTTAAAAGCATTATGTGAGGACAACACAATATTTGTGCAGCTATTCTAGAGAGAGTAGGTTTTTTGGTAGAAACAAAATCGTTACCTTTTCTTAAAGTTTAGTCATAGCATTAAACCTTGGCATATGCTCCAATGAGGTCTGAATAACGAAATGGAAATAAGCAGGTCATCCGTGTGTTAACATCTCACTAGAAATGTCACCACATTTTGTAGTGATATACAACAGAGTCTGTGAGGTTTTTTTCGCCTGCCTCCTGCAGGCAGTGTGAACTTCCTGGGACTTTCTGCATTTTTTCTACTTTTTTTTTTTTTTTTCTTTTTGGAAACTAAGCCTGAAGGAAGCAAGCTTCAGAGATTGTGTGAAATTCACCAGAGCCAGGCAGAAATGCCAGCCCTCAAGATGGCGCAAGGAGTCTCATAAATCCATAGGTCAGGCTGGTAATCTCTTGCCTTTGGGCCTTCGGACAAATATAGAAACACAAGAACTCTAGGAATGCTGACCTGGTGTCTGTCTCCTAACTTCCCATTTTGAAAAGGAAAATATGATGTTCTACCTGCTATCTCCAAGGTTGGTGAAGAAGTTAATGTCTGACTTTGTGACTCCCCAACTTCTACCGGAAGACTTCCCTGCTCCCTAATACCACAAGGACTCAGGCCCCAGGGTACATGACTCCCTTCACCCCACTGCCTAAACGTTTCCCATTCTGAATAGTACACCCTAACTCCGTGGAGAGTTTCCAACCTGCAGGTTAATGTAAAAATAAGTCAATAAGGACAAATCCTACCAATAAACAATGTTTACCTTTTTTGGATAGGATTATCCAAAAAGTTAGAAAACAGTTTTTGATGTTATGTTTCTCAAAATATTTTGGCTATCAAGGCCGGGAAATGAAGGTTAAGGTATAGTATGGTCATTTAAAATCACAATGTGTTGAACACTATACCAGGAAGATTGTTGACTAGTAGATATTTATCAAACAAGAGGAGGTTGGTAGCTTTCACAAGATTACTAAATTCTTGTACTCTTCTAGTCTTTGTCAACATTTTTACTGATGCTTTGAATTAAAATAGAGTGACTTTTTTACAATATATCAAGCAATGTTCTGTGTTAGCATTTTCTAAGCACTTGAGACCTATTATCTCATTTAATTGTAATTCAATCCTGATATGTTATCATTCTATCTATTTATAGGTGCTTTTAATCATTACAAAAGCATCTGTAGAAATCATGATTCTCAAATGTGAGGAAGATGAACAACCAAGAATTAAGGTTCCTGGTTTGTGGGTGTGAGGGAGACTTTGTAAGCACATTGCTGTCTTCTCTTACTGTGGGAAATGATTCAGCTACCTTATTGTCCATGCAAGTGAACTGATTTCCCCTTATTCCACATTTGCCTCTAGTAACTATGTCAGGTTTGAGTTGTCAGTTGCTAGTTCCACACATTATCACCAGAACAACGTGTGATAATACAACTCTGAGTTTGTTTCTCAGGTGAGGCAAATATAGCTCTACCTGCACAGAGCAGTGCGTTAGAGAGGAGAGGGTAAAACTGGGACTTTTTTGAGATATAGAGGTCTGATGTGAGGGAAATCTTTTCACACAGGGGCTTAGCAAGCACGCTGTAGGAACCATCATCACTTATGACTGGTGAACAGAAAAAGGTAAGGATTTTGAGACAAAGATTCAAAGAATTCTAGGTATAA
>PVLA01017090.1:0-18506 GCA_004027455.1 Hydrochoerus hydrochaeris
TCCTTTCCCATTCCCTTTTTTTGTGCAATGCTGGAGGTGGATTTCAGGGCCTTGCCATGCCAGGCAGCCGCTATACCACTGAGTCACCCTCTCAGCCCAAACACTTGGATTTTCAGGTCAAGAGGGCACACAGTAGCTCTTAATCTTGTCTTTCACCAGAAAATCAAAAGACAGTAATCGCACAGTGTTTGGAACCATACAAAAAATGCTAAAAGGAGACATGTGACATTAATTTCAGTAATACATTTAGTTTGACCTCAAATATCCAAAATGTTATTATTTCATTGTGTAACTGACTACGATGCATTATTGAGATATTTCACGGCTTTCTGACACTTTTCTCTGCAGGGGGGCACTGTGGGAGGAACCCTCTCAGCCTGGGCTGTGGCCCCAGCCCTGGGTGGGGTCCCTAGGCACCGCCCCGTCAGCTCCGTTCGGAGCACCCCGCGGTTAGCTCCGGGCTGGGCCTTAAGTTCTGCACCTGCCCCCCACCACTGTTCAGCGAACCCCCCATTTCAGCCGCGCCCCTCGCCTCTCTGGTGTCTGGCTTGGTCGGCACCCGGTTTTCCTCGACGCCGTGCAGCTGGTGGGGCGGCCCACAGCTGCCAATGCTTTGGGGTGAGGAGGGGAAGGCGCGGTGCTTTGCTGCTTTGCGGCAAGGGAGGGGGCCCCACACGGCGCGCTCCTGCCCCTTCCCACCCTCACCTCACGGAGAGCTCATGGGGCTCACGGGGTGGTGACCCAGCGGAACACAGCAGGCCCAGGCAGTCTGGCCCTTTTCCTGCGGGCGGGCAGGAGGGAGTGGCCCCAAGAGGCAGCCTGCCTTATTGCTGACCCCCCTCCCCAGGTCTGAGATCCCCCGGCCTGTGGGGTGGGAGTGGGCTGAGGCGGCCGGAGCCGGGTGGGGCTGGGGGGGAGGCGCTGCTGCCCGCTGAGGTGGCCACAGCCCTCCGCCAGGCTTCTCTCAGCCCCGGGCTGTCTTTCCTCCCAGGCTTCAGCATTCAGGCGGCACTGGGTTTCACTGGTGAGAACCGCAGAGGGCCAGGGGGGCGGGGAGCCCCCGAGGCAGCCAATGACGTCATGGGGGCGCAGGGGTTCGGGCTTCCAGGCCCCCGCGGGGCAGTGGCTCTGGAGGCCGAGCGCATGAGAAAACCGCTGACCCCACAGCATCTGTGAACTCTGACGGACAGACAGACGCACCAGGGGCGAGACCCGCCCCCGAAGAATCAAAGCGGAGGGCAGGGGGGTGGCCACCACCTGGGGTGGGGGGACCTGGGCTCCCTGGGTGAGCTCCACTGCAGACTTGGGATTTATAGGTTTTCAAGTGACTGTTCCCTGCCCCTGGCCAGAAGGGAGCTCCCTGGGCAGCGGGGGAGATGGACTGGACAGAAATGAGGGGGCGGCGGCGGCGGAGTGTGAGAAACGGAGGCTCCGGAGCAGGCGGGTCTTTCCCAGCAACTGGAATTCTCCCCGGGGCCCATAACTCATTCCGCAGGGCTGCGCCTGGAATCGGCCGCCGCTGCTGCCCGAGTGGCTGCCCAGATGACGTGTGTGCGGCTGTGTGTGTGCGGGCCGGGGAGGAAGAGTGGCTTTCGGGGGTCAGGAGTCTGTCACAGCCGGTGGATCCCCTCCCCCGTCCCCGCCAGCCCTGGCAGCTCCTCCCCACTGCGCTTCCAGAGCCCCGAGTTCCCGAGCCGAGCTGTAGCCCTCTCAGCGCGTCCCAAACCTTTGTTTTCATTAGCAAAGCAATATGTAATAGTAGTTGTTAAAATAATTGTATTTCTGTTTTCACATCTGTAAAGATTAAGTCAAACAGTATGAAGCCCATGAAGCGACTCCGTGACGCTGCCCTCAGTTGGCTCCCACCGGACTGGGCTTGGGGATGGGGCCGCCGCCAGGAGCGTATTTACAGCGGCTCATTCATCAATAGGCAACTTGAAAAGGAATCTGCTGCTCTTCTCTGGGGAAGCCAAGGGAAACTCGGAGAAAGACGACCGTGAGGAAGCGGAGCCCAGGCCACCGCGAGCCTCCAGCGCGGGGAGAGCACCTGATGGGCCCGGAAGGACACTGCTCGCACCGTGAACCCACTGAAACCGCTCAGTTCCCATCGGAGGGTTAAAATAAGCTGTTAAACGGTTGTATTTCTGTTGGCTTCAAAGGGCCAGCCCCCACCTTCGGGTTTTAATAGGTTTGGGATCTTAACTATTGAAGCCAGGCTTTGCCTCTCGAGGGGCCCTGGAGACCTGGTCCTCTGCCCCGACTGTGGTTTGAACCTGCAGCTTTCTTGGCTCTGGGGCTAGGCTGGGCTGGGCTGTGTCTGATGTCACTTGCTGTGGCCTTGCGCTGCCCTTTGGATAGAAAGCTCTGTTCCGTCGGCTCCATTCTGCAGGTGGAGAAGCTGAAGGGGACATCTGTCCACAGCTGAGTGGCTGGACAGCATGCGAGGCCTGGCGCGGAGCCCCGTTTTTGGAATGATGGTGATGTCCGGAGCGACGGGATCCCTTTGCCATCAGATCTCCCTGGAAGGTGACTGAATGTCTCCACGTGTCATTCTCAGACCTAACCACACCAGCACAGGCACAGCCGAGAAGCCAGTGTGTCTTTCTGTCCCCATCCGCCAGGTCCAGCGCCCAGTGTGAAGCACACTGTCAGAGACACTGCCTGCTTCTGGGGTGGAGGCTGAGTGCCGACATGTGACAGCACGGCCTTCAGCACCCCAATTATTGGGTAATTAGCATGTGCTGGGAGCCCAGCCAAGCGAGAGCATCCAGCCTGGGTCTCTGCTTTCCGCCCAGCCACCTTGCCTCTTGGGGCTCGGGTTGCAGCCCAAGGAGCCCAGGCTCAGCTCGGCTGAGGCTCCCCGGCAGGGGGCTGGCAGCGCTGGGATGGTACCCCACACCAAGACCCAGCCAGCTATGGGCAAGGGTGCTGCTGCATGGGCGCCTGCAGGGGCCACTTCTCTGTGGCACTGAGTGGCAGGCAGCAGAGGGGCTGAAACCAGCCTGGCCCTGCCCGCCGAGCCGAGTGAGCCCTGGTGAGGACAACTGCAGACTGGGGCTGCCCTATCTGGACTGCCACCTGTGAGTGGGCACCTAGCTGTCAGCCTCGGGGAGCCTCTGATTTCTCATCCCGCAAATGGGACTGACGACACCGAGGTGTGCCGGGGATTAACGGAGTGAGGGCATTTGTGTACCATGCACGGGGCGTGGTAACCGCAGCAGCAAGCCGGCCCCAGCCCCCAGGAGATGCAGCCCCGTCTAGCTGCCCCGGATCCACAGACAGCCAGAGAGGCCGGCGCGCTGGTGCCTGGCACAGCGGCGAGAGTGGAGCGGGGTGAGCGCAGGCGGTGGGCCCCGGGGTCTGCCCTCCCTGCCACCCGATCTTGCCAAGTCTTCGCTGTGCTGGGTAAACCCTGTGGAAGGTGCCCGCTTGGCCGGGGCCGAGGTGAGCGTCTGTCCAGGCTGCAGGCGAGTCACTCATGCCGTCCCAAGCGTCTGTCCATAGGGCATCTCAGAACTGTGTCCTTGGATGGGACCCCGGGGTCGTGCACATGGACCATGTTCTGTGCGTGGCCTGGGGACCAGATGGGGGTGGTGCCACTCCTCAGCTGTGCGTGAAGGTTGTCAGCCACAGTCTGCTTGTCCTGGGCTGCTGTGGGGCTGGCGCTCGAGCCCCATTTTACAATCCAGGTTTAAAAGCTCCTCCAGATTCAGAGTCCCGCCTGTTCACACTGTGCTGTTACTGCCGTGCTCTCTTGGCCGGAGCCCTTCCGGCCTCCTGTGGGTGCTGAGGGAGGGAATCTGGTGGCAGTGGGGACAGGGGACAGGGGACAGGGAGAGGCTGTGGTTTGCCATTTCCTTCCACACAGTCACGCACCTGTAGGAAGAGCCGGGTGACTCCAGGCCCATGGGGTCCCCAACTGCAGCTGCTGGCCTGGTGAGTGGTGGGTGGGCTGGCGGGGTCCCCGTCCCCGTCCCTGTGATCGGGACTTACTCAGTGGGGTCTGTTCCCAGCCCTGCTATTGGCACTGGATGAATTCAGCTGTGTTTTGGACTCGTGCTGACCATCTCATGCTGTTTTTCAAATGCCTGGGGTTTGATAAAACCAAAAAGACACCCGCCAAGTCCTCCCCCTTCATTTTTAAGCCCCTGTGGATTTTAGGGGAGAATTTAATCCATATGTTTCTAATTCATTTGCTCCTAACTCATCAAAACTTTGTATCAAAAAAAAAAAAAACTATTTGATGTCCAAGGAGCTTTTGGAGTTGGGTTTTAAGCCTTTTAAAGTCTCCACTTCCCAGCTTTGAAATGAGATGTTGCCTGTTGCCAAGCATAAATGAGCTCCCAGGCCCAGGAAAGGTTCATGTTTGGTTCACAACTAAAGAGCCGTGCATTCTCAGTGGGCTGTGAAATGGGCCAATCCCCGTGTCCTTTGAAGACTTGTCGGGGTGCCCTCCCCGGCGCAGGACCCGCCTGCAGCCTCATGAAGGGGCATCCCGCGAGGGGACCCCAGAACCTGTCTCCATGGAGCAGTTCCCTCCACCTAGAGAGAGGTGCCTGGCAAGACCGGGCAGGTCTGGCTCAGCAGAACAGCGCCCGGGAGGCCGCTGACGGTGCCAGAACCTGGGTTGTTCTCAGCTTCTTTTGATGGAGTTTTGAACACACAGGCAGGCAGCATCCTTGGGCAAGCTGGACCCTCGCTGGCCTCGGCAGTGGTCAGCTCAGTACCCATTGGAGGGTTTAGAACCCTGGACCGCGTGTCATTTCACTCTGCAGTAGCTCAGCATCTATCTGTTCTGGGCAAGAGAGCAGAACCCTCGGGGCCGCCGTCCTGTCTCAGCAGGGACTGGACCCTCCAGCCTTCCGTGATTTCCCTTGGCGACTGGCTTCCTCGGATCAGAGTCTACACAAGGGCTGTAGGTCGCCTTTGTCCGAATCCACAGTTCCTGCCCGCCTCCCTCTTCCCCTACTGCTTTTGTTTTTAAATCTCTCTTTGCTTTTTAAATTCCCTCTTTACTTTTGCATAATATTTTTATAAAAATTACATGTAAGTTACACAACATTTAATTCTGATTTCTAAAAATAATTTTTAAGTGCTAAGTTAAAGAAGAGAGAGACGACGACTAAGCCCAGGAAAGACAAAGTTATACAAGGAGGGAATAAAACGATACACAGGACTGTCTGGGGAGAAGGACATTTTCACAGCCACGGGTGGGCAGGAAGGCGCTGCCAGCTCCATGCACAGTTAAAATGCAGTTCTGTCGGGGGCGAGGGGAGGGAGGGGGCGGTGCGGGAACTACAATCCTCACTGCAGTAAAAGCCAGTAGCTGGTGAATCTAGAACAGTGACATAGACATGCAGATTAGAGGTGCTGATGTAAAATCTTATGCCCCCCCAAAATGAGACCTCACTGGAAAACAAGCCCCAGGTAAGACCGTCAGCTGGGGTACCGAGGTACAGGAGGCTCCCGAGGAAGGTGACAAGGCTGTATTTGAATACATGTGGACTTTTTGTATATGAAAAAGTGTAGATCGTTGTGCATGAAAATACAAGCCAGGGCCGGGGATGTAGCTCAGCAGCATAAGTGCCTGCCTGGCAAGCGCGAGGTCATGAGTTTGATCTCCGGTACCCCCACCCCCCAAAAAAGAAAGAAAATACAAGCCGTTCCCTGAAAATAAGCCCTGTTGCATCTTTTGGAGCAAAAATTATATAAGAAAAAATTATTTGGGGTTCGATGAAGCCCGCAGGTGCATGAAGGCAGCTTTTCCCCGCCGTCTCCGTGCTCTCCTCCCTCCCACTGGCAGGAGGTGCCCCCCCTGCCCCCCACTAGCTTCTCACCCACGGTGCCCTGGCCCCGTCTTTCCAGAATTCCCATTAGTAAAACATCAAGCCTGTTCACTAAATGTTTAATTTTCTCTGCCCTTTTCTTCCTCTTGGGCTCCCCCTTTGCCTGCCTGCTTTGCGGCACAGTTTCCGCAGCTTTGTATTTCAACACCTGTACTGGACTTTTAGTTTATGCTGGGGCTTGTTATTCCTAAGACCTTGTTTTCCTGAGGGCGAGTCTGAAGCAGCGCCCTGGCCGCCGGCGGTTCCCTTTTGATGAGGCTACAGCTTCCCGGGCCGGGCGGGGTTCGGTGAAGGCCGGACCGGACCGGATGGCAAATCCCGCCAGCTTCTGAGACAAATGGTTTCTTTGGTACCTGCTCAAGCCAGGTTATCCTGTGTGCACCTCAACGACTGTGGCTGTGCCTCAATAAAATTTTATTTATTGATCCTGAGTTATAAATTCATAAAATTTTTATGATGCACAATATTCCTCCTATAATTTTCCTCAAACATTAAAAAGTGTGGAAATTAGTTTTGGCCCCAGACTGGGCTGGATCTGGGATCTCGGACAGTATTTCCCCGTCTTTGGATTGCCCCTATGGGACTGTGCTGTCATGCGTGATGCAGGGGACGGAGCCCAGGGCCCTGTGTGTGTTAGGCAGTGTGTTAGCTCTGAGCTGTGTGCAGCTGCAGTCTCGTGTGTGTGTGTGAGTGTGTGTGAGTGTGTGTGTGAGTGTGTGAGCTCTCTGGTTGTCGGTTGTGTTTTGGAGCCGGGTGTGAGTGTGACCGAGGTCCGTATGTGACTGGGCTTCCCCCGTGGGGACCTTTAGCAGTCACCTCTCTGCACGCTCTGATCCTCTTGTCCTGGGTCTTGCGCCCCATCTGGGGACACACCTGGCTCCCGGCCCTGGGGCTGAATGGGCAGCAGCGGTGGCGTCTTGCGTGACTTTCCAGTAGCCGTTGCTCCTGAGGCCCAGGGACCCTGAGCGGGCCTCAGAGGAAACACTCCGGATTTGGGGGACAGCGCCTGACCAGGGATGAGAGGCGCAGGGTGGGAAGCCGAGTCTCATTGCTCTTCAGGCCTCTGCTCGGCCCGCATGTCACCAGGCTTCTAGGGCCGCTGCCTCTCCTCCCCAGCCTCCCAGCAGGACCCGTTGAGCCCAGAGAGGCCTGTGGCTCGTGGGCTCCTCCTCCCTGGACACGCGGCATCGGAGTCCCTTACAGGGGCTGTCAGCACCCCACAGTTCTGGGCGCCTCCAGCTGGACAGAGGTCTCCTCTCGTTGGAAAAGCCCCCCACCCCCTTTATTTTGCTTGTCAGGGGGCGATTTTCCAGACACCAAAGCGGGGAATGACGCCATTCTGCCATCTCAGGAGCAGGAAGGTCACACAACTTCTTTCTGAGCAAGGAAGGGAAGAGAAGTGGACGGGAGTGTCGGGGGCGGGTGTGGGGCGGGAGCAGGCGGCTCTGCGTGCTGACCTCACAGGGCCCCGGTGCCCAGTGCAGATGCTGGCGTCCACCCTGCCAAGCCGATGGCATCACAGAGGCTGCCAACCTCCTCCCCGGAACGGGCAGGACCGCACCTCGAGGGCGGTGCGTGGGGCTTAGGGTTTGCTCTCACCGCGCAGGGCCTCGAAGTTTATGTTGGAGAACGGTGGAAGGAAGGGACACGGTGGAAGGGACACGGTGGGTGGGTGGACAGCGGGCAGGAGGGAGCACGAAGGCAGTGGGTAGAGGACAAACCTCACAGGTCACCGCGGGGTGCACTGGAGGCCGGGCAGGCTGGAGGCCCAGGGAATCCTCCAGGAGACCCCAGCGTCAGGCTCCACCCCGAGCCGCCGTGATTGGCCCACCTTCAGACACCTCACTGGTCTCCCCTGGACCCGCAGAGGACTCCTCTGTCTTGGTGTCCAGTGCCTTGGGGGTAGACCGGGCGGGTGTCACTTCCTGTCCTCTCTGAATCACACCCAGGAGTGGTTTGTCCTGCTCCCCCGCCCTCTGGAAGGATAAAGAACAGGGCATAGGGCTGGGGGGGGGAGACATCGGAGTCCTGAGACCCTGGGAGGGGGAGACATCGGAGTCCTGAGGCCCTGGGAGGGGGAGACATCGGAGTCCTGAGGCCCTGGGAGGGGGAGACATCGGAGTCCTGAGGCCCTGGTATTGACTGAAGAAGCTGGTGAATCGTGTGTGGTGGCTTATGCCTGTAATCCCAGCACTCTGGGAGGCTGAGGCAGGAAGATCTCCTTGGCAATTTAGCAAGACCTCATCTCATGGAAAGGGAGCTGTCGGTTTGTGCTGGGTTTACATTACTTTTAACCAAGGCACTAACTAAATATATCGATTAAAACAACATTTAAAACCACATACTCGATGACTCCCCTGGTGTCTGGAGCGTGGGGAGCCTCAGAGAGATCTGGGTGGTCGGTGGCTGTGGGGTGGCGCTGGCAGCACCTTCTGGAGGGTTCCACCCAGTGCCTTCAGCAGAGCTCTCACGGGGGTGCCAGGCTGGGGCGGCTCCTGGGGTCCTCGCCGTGCCGCCCTGTGAGCCCGGTGATCCTCGGCCTTTGCGGCTGGGCTTCCTGCGCCCCCAGCCTCACTGCTTCAGGATCGGACCTTCCTCCACGACAGTCACGGCGCACACGCGTCCTTCCGCGCGTCCTGCGTCCCCAGGACATCCCCTGCGCCCAGGGCTGCCCGGATTCCCGGCGCACGGATCAGCTCCCTCCTCTCATCCGTCCTGTCTGTGCTCCACCAGCGCCTGGCATCTCTCTCTCTTCCTTTTTCTGGGGGAGGTGACGGTGTCTGGAAATCAGACATCGCCAAGCCACAGCCCAGCCCTAGCCTCTCCCCTCGACGCTGCGGAGCGTCCATGTGCGCGTCTGGAGTGGGCACTCTCCCCCGCGGCCTAGTGACCAGGAGCTGCTCTCGCGTCCAGCCGGGCGCTCCATCCTCCGCAGCTCCCACGGAGAGAGCCCAGCGCTCCGCACTCCCCGGCGCACTCATTTCTTTCGGGTAGATGCCCCGAGAAGGAACTGTGGGGCCGCGGGGTGTGCACCTCCGCAGCGTTGGTCCACCCCGCTGGACAGTGTCCCGGGAGGCCGAGTGCCCGTCCCTCCTCCTTCTTCCCTAGAGGCAGTGTCTACACGTCCCTCTTCCTCCTCCTGCCTGGGCACAGACAGTGCCGGGCCGCCGGGTGACCTGCCTGTGCGTTTGGGCACAGCCCTCACCCCACCTGCCCCCATTACAGCGCTGGTCACTGTCGCCCATGGTGCCGGTGGGCGGGGCCTCCTGGGTCTTGGCAGAGCACCATCGCGTCCAGGTCACAGATGAGGATGCCGAGGCTGGGGTACAGCCCCCCACGCCATCTGCAGATGATGGAGCTGGGCCACCTGCTACCCCCAAGGCCCCGGGCCCCTGCTGCCCGCTCCCGGCAGCCCCACAGCTTTCTGCACGGCTGGGCTTCCCGCCTGTCCGCTGGCCGCTATTGACAAACACACGGCTGACTCACAGGGTAAAAATACACTCTTCGAGAGCGCGCGGAGTTATTAAAAGTTTGTTGTGTCTACCAGGCTGCTCAGCGGCTGCCCAGGCCGAGGTGGCCGGCTGGACACAGGATAAATATAGAGCGCGGTCTCCTCTGGGCCCCCAGGGCCCAGGCCGGCTCCCTCTGCTGTTGGGGTGAGAGGCGGAGCTTGCATCTGAATCCAGGGGACTGGTGACCATGCTGTGCTGTCCTGGCCTGGCTGTGGGACCCTGAGCAAGTCACTGCCCTCGGCCCCACAGTGAGGATCATGAACTGGGACGAGCCTGATAGAGGTGGACACAGCTTTGGCCCCAGCCAGAGCTGGCGTTGGGATGGGCAGGCCCGGCCGCACACAGCCTGCAGAGGAGCCTGGGGTCAGGGCCAGGAGGGGAGCGCATGGGGCTGCTGCCCTGCTGACTTGTGCCCCTGGCAGACACTGCGAAACTTGGGGTGAGGGGCAGGGAAGTGAGGTGCCCAGCGGGGCTGAATGAAGCTCGGGGCAGCTGGGGGGGTGGGATCTTGGGGGGGAGGAGCTGGGGGGATCTGGGGGTGCAGCCTGGGCTCTGCAGGGCGGGGGAGGTGGGCAGGGAAGGGGGCTGCTCCACGCCCCAGGACGCCCGTGTGTGGCTGCTCTGCCGTCTGCACCAGAGGTGAGCGAGTTAGGTGGGGCAGGACAGGAGTGTCCAGGGCCTTCTGCAGGGCTTCGAAGGCCACATGGGAATGACCTTGCTTCCACGGTGGGGCCCCAGGCGGCTGCAGGGCCCAGAGCCCCTTGGAATGTGCTCTGAGTGGCCTGCTCAGCACCCTCTGTGTTCCTGGCCTGGCCTTAGGTGGGTGTTGGCGATGGGGCTGGTGTTTCACCTCTGTGACCAGAGGGGACTGCGGCTGGGCTGGCCGGTGGGATCATGGCTTTGTGCCCCCCTGAGACAGTGCTGGGGGTGGGCATGGACTCGGGACCACGTAAGCTAGAGACCTGGTAGGTGAGAACTGAGGGGAAGGAGTTTCCATGGCTGGGTAGCGAGTGTAGGGGGAGTAGGATGCAAGCCTGGTGCTGAGGCAGCCACTCTACCTCAGGAGGACAGCTTTCACCAAGAGCAGAGCCAACAGAGAGGAAAGCAGAGAAGTCCCTGGCCACACACATGGCTGGAGCTGCCGAAACTCGTTCTGCTCTCAGTGGGTAGGTGAGTCACAGGCACACCGCGCCTGCCCAAGCCTGCTAAAGACACAGAGCCCTGCTGTCACCGTGTCACCCTCTCCTGTGAACTTGTGCACACCCTGTCTTCTCTCACAACCCCTATTCTCAGACGTGTGACAGTGTGAACGAAAAACAGGGCACATTCACACGTGAATAATGCATCACAGTAAAAGACGAGTGGCCCCGGGAACCACCGAGCCCACCGCCCTGGAGCACACTTGCCCCCACCCCGTCCGCGCCGCCCTCTGCGGGGGCTCCAGGGTCTTTCCCAAGGGTCTCTGTGCACTGTGGTGGCTGCCTCCACGTGCCCAATCGGTTCACGGTGGGTCCCTCTCGTGGTCATTTGGACTTCGGGGAGGAGCCAGGAGCCGCACGGTGCCAGGTCCAGCAGATACAGGGAGGAGGACACGGAATCCCGTTTTCATTGAGCAGAAACCGTGGTGAACCTTGCGAGTGGATCGGAGTCACCGTGGGAAGGGGGTCAGGACCAGAGTGACAGAAGCGTGGCGGAGTATTCCGGGGGCTGCGTGGCCTTTCATATTTTTAATGGAAACGTAACCGCAGCCTTTGATCTCACCTCCTAAGCGGACGTAATCCCTGTGTGTGCCAGAGCCGTGGGGTGGCTGGGTGACGAGATGGTGAAGCCGAGAAAAATCCAAGTCAGATGTCTGCTCGCCACACACGCACGTACACATACACACCCATGCGTGCGTGTGCAGAGAGAACCAGACAGACAGGCGCCGGCCTTGGGAGGGGTCACCCCCTGCTGACCTCTGGGCTGAGGCATGGGTGTCCTGCTTGAGGGGTGCAGGTGAGGGCGCCCACTAGTGTCAGGTAGGTCGCCACTGTGTGTGCAGGGGTCCAGGGTGGGTGGGTCCCTATCCTGTGCTGATTTATTTCTTTTACACTGAGCTTCATCCCCAGCCCTTTTTTGTTCAAGGTTTGAGACAAGTTCTTGGTAAATTGTCAAGCTAGCCTTGAAAGTATGACCCTCCTGCCTCAGCCTCCTGAATTGCTGGGATTCACAACCATGCATGTCACGCTGATGGTTTTGAGTGGGTAACTTGGGATAACTTGGGCTTTGGCA
The DNA here is from genome assembly GCA_004027455.1 of Hydrochoerus hydrochaeris. Taxonomy (NCBI): domain Eukaryota; kingdom Metazoa; phylum Chordata; class Mammalia; order Rodentia; family Hydrochaeridae; genus Hydrochoerus; species Hydrochoerus hydrochaeris. The sequence continues at coordinate 11,630 of PVLA01017090.1, forward strand.
TCTTGCAGTCCTGACTCCTGGAGACAAACACATGCAAGGCGCCCAGGCTGACCTCAGCCTCTGTATGGGGCGCCATGTCTCCTGTGATTTGGACATGTTCCAACAGGCCTGTGTGCTGAAGTCTGGTGCTGGCTGGGGGAATGTGGGGGGACCTTTGGGAGAGGGCTGTGGGAGGGAGTGAGGTTCTGGGGACCTGCCCTTGCAGGGGACAGAGGGACCCCAGTCCCTCTTCTCTCTGTGTGCCTTCTTGTGCCACCACACCCTGGCCCAAGGCTGTAGGGCCTGGTGGCCGTGGACTGCTCCCCTGGAACTGAGAGTCAGCGTGGACCTTTCCTCTCCAGAGGGGATGATCTCAGGTGTTTTCTCACAGTACCAGAAAGCCCACTGGGCAGGGCCCTTCAGGACTTTAATTCTTTCCCAGGCCCCTCTGTTAAGCCCAAGCCCTTGGGCTCTGAGCCGAGAGTGAGGCGGGGTGTGGAAGCCGGACCCTTTCAGCCCCAGGAGAGGTCCTGCGACGCTGCGGGTCACTGCAGCGCAGAGGGCAAGGGCTTGGCCTTGTGGGCCCAGTCCTCAGTTGGCCAAAGACTTCTGTGCTCGTATCTCCCTGGGCCGAGCAGGATTTAAACTGGGCAAGTATGCGTGGGATGAGGGTTTTGGTGCCTCACATTTCTGCGCCACATGTTTCTGACGCCCACAGATTGGTAAGTAGGATACGTTGGCAAAGAGGTGGCAGGCGGCGGCCCCTGGGTGTTGCCAAAGCTCTGCTGTCGTGTCTGTGTGCGCCATGAAGCCCTGACCTCTAGCAGTTCTGCTCACCTTCCAGCGCTTGGCGTGCTGGGTTCAGACCGTTCTTTCCCAAAATGAGATCGAAGGAAGGAACTGCATCCAGGTAGACCACATCTAGTCCCAGCTACGTGGGAGGCTGAGGCAGGAGGATCGCTGGAGCCCAGGAGTTTGAGGCCAGCTGGGAAGACAGAGCAAAACTTTATTCAACAACAGCAACCACAAAAACCTGCCAGTGATTTCCAGCAGGGCTGACCTCGCCGCCCTGTGCACTCGGTTTTGCTTACCGGGGGGCACCTGTGTGTCCCATAGGAACGAATCGAGGGCCGCGGGTGTAGCTCATCCCAGCACTGAAGATCAGTCGCTGGAGAATGAGTCAGCCGAGGTCTCCCTTGGCCACTCCGGGTGCCCTGCACTGTCCTCTGAGCAGCTGGCGGGACGTTCTCTCTCTGGCTGCAGAGTGAAGCCACGGCACACATTTACTGCCCTCCGCCGAGGGCCAAGGCTGGGAGCTGCTTCCTGAGAGCGTTAAGAAATACATGTCTCCTAAGGTTTACAGTGTGCCCGCAACTGAGCTAAAAAAAATTTTTTTGGGTCATTTACTAAAAGTAAAGTTCATAAAAACTTCAAGTATTACAGATGTGTAACAGGTTTTGTCTTCTAGAATTTTCATTCAACTCACATCCTGGGATTTTACTGTTTTATTATAGTAATTATTTTCATCTGCTTATTATTGTTACTTTGGCACTGGGAATTGAACTCAGGACCTTGTGCTTGCCAGGCAGGCACTGCGCCTCTGTGCTGTACCCCACCCCTGATTGAAGTATGTTCCTCATTCCACAGTGGTGTTGTTTTGTTTGTTTTTGGTACCAGGGATCCAACTCACGACCCCATGCTTACAAGGCAGGCACTGGAGCCACTGAGCTAAATAAACCCTGACCCTGCAGCGGTTTTGAAAGACTGAACAGTCCAGCCGTGCATGAAGTAGGGGCATCCGTTCCGTTCTGGCAGGGGCCACTTCGCAGGTCCGTCCAGCACGTATCATTTGCCTTTCTTTATAATAAAACGGAGACAGGGACGGAGTTTCATCCCGCCGCCTCCTCCTCGCCCCCGGGTCTCAGGGACGCATCTCCGGGGCTGCATGCTGTGAGCTCCATCGGCCATTGGCCACTGGCTCAACACGGTCCCTGCAGGGACACCCGGGTCACTCTCAGCACTGGCTGTGACACGGGGCTGCGGTGAAGCTCCCTGCAGTTGCTCTGGGGCACCGATGAGAATGTCCCTCCGGAAAACATCCTTGAAGAAGTTTAAGTCGCAGAACAGGACCTTGGGAAAGGCGAGCTTCCTAGCTGTGCCCCTGTCACCCACACAGGACATCTGGGCCCCAGGTACATTTTCCTGTTCCGAGCCTCCGTGACCGTGACCCCTGTGCTTTTAGGGCTCCCGGGGACACCCTCCTAACAACTTTCCAAGCACATTCCTGGCCGTGTCTTGCACACAGTGGCTGCTCCGTCCCTGGGAAGTGGCGGCCTCCTTCTCCAGGGTCCTGGCCACTTTAGAGCTGGCCCTGCTTCATGTCACGTGTCACATTGCACGTCTGCTTCTGTGTGTCTGGACCTCACGGGCCCTGCGTCATCACGGGGGTGCCGGACGCCGCACCCCAGCCATCCTGCAGAGCTTTCCCCAAGGTGCTTGGTCCAGGGCTCTGGGCCCCTCTGTTCCTGCTGTGGTTTTGGGGCCCCTCCCCAGTTCAACGTTAGGGACCATGAAGCCTCACTTTACAGGCATGCAGGGCAAGGCAGAGAGGGGCTCCCTTCCTGGGCGAGAGTGAAGTCTGCCAAGTGCTGCAGGCAGTGCCACCTTGGTCAAGTGGTAAAGTCCAAGGAGGGATGTCCTGCGACTTCTGTCCCCAAGCAAGGCCACTGTGCCCCACTCTGGCACTGTGGCAGCACCATTCTGTCCTCCAAACCCTGTTTCACGCCAGGTTGAGTCACCCCAATCCCAGGTGGGTGGTGCAGCTCCCATGTCCCAGGCTGCCTCCCTGCAGGCTCCTGGGGCCACACCCTGCCAGCACCCCAGAGCCTCGAGCCTCTGTAGCCAGCAGAGGCCAGTGTGGAGACCCATCGCTTCGGCCCCCCAACCCAGAATGACAGTGTTGGGGAGCAACCCTCACTCCACTCCAATCCAGCTGCGTCCAGCCCAGCCATGCTGAGTGCAGGGGTGGAGTTTGCGAGCAGCGGGCTGCCCCAGGCCCGGGCAGGGCTGTTACGCAGCACACTTCCGGCAGAGCTCTGATGAGCGAATGCTCCTCCTACAGCTCACAGGGTCCCCCTTGCGGGCCCAGTATCCTGCCAGGCTGGCTGAGTGACCTCATCCAGGTGCCCACAGCAGGGACGCCCGGGGCTCTGGGCGACAGGAGCATGTGGGGTCCTAGCTCGTCAGACTTGGGGAGCTGCCACCTCCCCTCAGAGGGCTGGTGTGATGTAGACACAGCTCCTGGCCACTCAGTACCATGCTTGGTTGGACACTTCCTGTCTCCTGTTATGAAGACTTCATGTCCGAGAGGTGCTTTCTCAGCTTCCTGCAGTCACTGTGGCTGCCTGAGCCCATCCTGGCTCCTAACGCAAAAGCACAAATCTTCTGGAGAAATTTCTTCTGTTCTTCCTAAAATATTTCCTTTTGCTCTTCTTGTCCTGAGTGTGGACATGGTGGCTGGAGCTGCAGCCATCATTTTGTGCCATGAGGAATAGCCAAGAAAACAACGTGGGATGCGTCACTGTGCCATGGCTCCTCCCCTGGACTCCTGGTCACGTGAGAAGATAAATCTACTTTTTAAAACCACTGTTTTTGGCTCTGCTGTTATTGTCAGGAACATACTTCTAATGGGTACAACTGGTGACAGATTCATATAGCAGATGCAGCTCAGCCACCAACAGGGTGACAGCACTGTAGATTTTTCTCCCATGCAGAATTTAGGGTTTTAAGCCAAAAAAAGTTCCCGTGGAGCATTTTACGAACATGTCCCGTCTCACCTAAGTGTGACCCAGCGTGGGCGTGAGCTTGTGGGTTTGTGAGGAAGGCAGGGGTGGGCCCGCCACCTTCCGGCAGGCTGAGTTGGTGGCTGAGTGGCTTCTATTTTATTTATTTTAGTTAATTATTTTATTAATAATTCTCTTTATTTTAGTTAATTAATTTAGAGGCAGGGTCTTGCCATGAGGCCCAGGCTGGCTTTGAAGAAATCTTCCTGCTTTGGCCTCCCCAGGGCTGGGATGACAGGCGTGGGCACCCCACACTCAGGGCAGCGCCCTGCCCATGGATGCTGGAGTTGGCTTCAGAAGATTCTTCCGACCTCCTCCCTGCCCAGATGGGGGCCAGGACCCACCACCTCTGACCCTCCTCAGACTGACAGGTCACCCGTCCTGTGCAGCTCTGACCCCGAGGGGCTGCTGACTGGAGGCCGTGGCCAGCGTGAGCCGTGTGGGGAGGAGTGGCCCATGACGCGGGTAGCTCTGCCTGGCCGAGTGTGACTTCCATGGCTGCTGTCTGGCCCCAGGCTGCCCTGTCCTGGGTGACTCAGATGGCACGGGCTTTGGCTGCAGTGTATCCATGTGCCAGGCCCAGGCATGGGCTCTGCAGGTCACCTCTGTCCTTGCAGCCCACGCCCCTGTCCTGGCAGCCAGCTGGCAGAGGGGCCCCCAGCCCCATCACAGCTGGGCCCCTGATCCCTGAGAGGGTGTGCTTGCCCGCTGGCCACCCGCTCCCAGCCCGGGGCCTGGTTCTTCTCTCTTCTGCCTGTGTTTCTCCTTCCAGCCCTGTGCTGCTCAGGCAAATGGGGAAACCAAGTCACAGAGCATCTGCCTTGTCCCTGACCCTACCAACTTCTGAGTGAATCTGAGCACAGGGCCTCCTGCAGCTCGGCCATCTTCTGGCCACTTTTTTGTTTGTTTTGCTTTTGTTTTTTTGAGACAGCGTCTCACTATGCAACCCAGGGTGGTCTTGAGTGGCCACCCTCCTGCCTCAGCCTCCCTAGTGTTTACCTTCAGGCGGCCACTTTAGGCGGCTGCTTTGTTGATCCCCAGATGATGCATTGGCCCAGAATAAAATGACTGGACCTGCGAGGGTCTGGGGCAGATTTGACGCTCTTACTCCTGCAGGAAGCTGATCTGGGGACCAGTGCTGAGTGTCAGCTCACGGTCACACGGTCTGGTGTAGATAAGGTCACCAACAGACCCCAAAATGTCTAAACGACCAGGTCACTGACAGGAGACAGACCACAGAGCAGCTGGGCACGTCCAGGCCAGGGTGGGAAGGTCTCCGTGGATGGCAGCGACCATGACTTGGCTATGAGCTCAGCCTTTGATGGCCCGGAGGGCCACAGGGATATTGGTGGCACCGCTGCCTGCCTGGTCTGCTGGGCCAAGCCACGTGGCGACCCCCAGAGAGGAGACTTGGGCTCAAGTGAGTCCTCAGACCAGCAGGCACCATCCACTGTCCCCTGGGTCCCTGGGGTGCGACCAAAGGGCTCCTGGAAGCAGGGGCTGCGGTCCAGACACTGACTCTGGGCCCTGGCGGTGGCAGCCTCTGCCCGAGACTCCCTGGCACAGCAGCTGTTCCTGTGATGAACAGAGGGGCCCCCAGCCTGGAACCGCACCGCCCAGTGGGTGTGGCCACTGTGAGGCTAAGAGGCCGTGTCCACTTGGGTCCTTGACAGAGCTGCGTGTGGCTAGCAGGGCTGCAGCCCGAGCCCTGCACCTGGCTTCCTGCTGTCTCGCGCTGACAGTGGGGGCTGCTGTGGGGTTCTGGTCTCTGTGGTCCATGATGGGCACGCATGGTCACCATCCCTGCGTGCCACGCTGGGTCCCTGGTAGCGATGGAAAACCCAAAAGGAGCCCTTGCCCTTGGACAATGCCAGGTGGGCACTGCTCGTGCCCCTGGCTGGCACGGCCTTATCTGTAGCTCCCCCCCCTCTCGCATTCCCCACTGGGCTACAGGCTCCTGTGGCCTCTCCATGTTTCTCTCCATCTGCCCCATCCACAGTCCGTCTGTCCGTCCCCACCTGTGAGTCAGATGCAAACAGGGCCCCGCACTGTACACAGGAGGCTGCTAGGTTGCAGCCCCGCTGCCCACCCCCCCCAGCCTTCATCTCTCACCCTCTGGCGGCAGCAGGAGCCAGGAGCAGGTGGCGGCTGCTCGCCGCCCAGCGCTCCGTCCTCAGCCCACACTGGCCCGCGGCACTGGTCCCGACCACCTGTATCTCTCCATCACACGGAGGACGCTGGCCGCACGCACCCTGGGCTGGCAGCCACTGCCTGATCCGACGCCGTCTTGGGCACCTGGGCGCTTTATTATCCTCTCGGTGCTGGCGCCAAGCAGAGCTGTCAGCCCCCGGCTGCCGCATGCTCGGACACGGCTGGCCATGCTAGACGCCTGGTCCCCGGCTGCCCTGCGGGTCTGGTCGGGAGGGTGCGGCCGGGGCCCTGAGCCCGGAGCTGTTTTGACAGCAGCTGCCTCGGCTGCACATCCAGGACTGAGGGGCCCTGTCCCAGCAGGGCGTGGCAGGCGGCGCGGGGAGCAGACCTTGCTGGGCGCCTGGGCGAGCTTTCCTCTCAGCAACCCCGTTTCTGCCCCCTCCATTCTTCCCGTCTGTCTCTCAAAATGGGTGTTTGTCTTGTGCACGTAACGCCTCCTCTTATCTCCTCTGAAACCCTTAGAAATCTCTGCACTGCTGAGGACCAGAGCCTGGAGAGGCCAAACCACCCTGTGCCCACACACTGACCTGTCTCGCGGCCCCACCTGTGTACAGTGGGAGGCAGAGGCAGGAAGACTGTGAGCTCCAGCCCCGCTCAGGGAGTTTAGCTGCTTGGAGAGGCCCCGTCTCAGAGTCAAGAAGAAACGGGGCCAGGAGGCGGCCCTGAGGCCTGGGCTCAACCCGGGGGACCACAGGACAAAAAGCCTGCAACCCACACCGCTGGGGGGAACCTCACACCCACACTTGGGGGGGAACCTCACACCCACACATGGGGGGACCTCACACCCACACCTGGGGAGACCTCACACCCACACCTGGGGGGACCTCACACCCACACCTGGGGGG
>PVLA01017091.1:0-18510 GCA_004027455.1 Hydrochoerus hydrochaeris
TACCTGGCTTTTGCACTGGAAGCAAAGGCGTATTCCAAGGGGAAACACATGGCACTAATATACCATTTTCTTTTAGCCTTTGGATGTGGAGCAGGATTCCCTTTCTAGCGGGGAGGCTGATGGGGTATTGACGCAGCCTGATAGGAGTAGCCTGAGGCAATAGTTTTATAACCAAAGGCACCTGGTTTACAGCCAGCCTAGGAGGATTATTTTTGGCCCAGACCTCGGGAACAGCTTTTTGCCATTGAGCTAGAAACTCATTATTGATTGAGGCTGGGTCTTTGTCTTCTATTAAGAGATGTCCTTCGCCCTCTGGGTAGAGGGCCGTTACCCGAATAGCCTTTCCTACGTGTGACTCTGCCCAATTTCAATTCGGGTTTATCAGTCTGGAAGTCAATTTGCACCTTTAACTTATGCAGCAGGTCTCTCCTTAAAAGTGGATCTGGGCATTCAGGGACCCACAGAAATTCATGGTGAGTTACTTTGTGGCCTTTGGCGGGCCAAACTAGCAACCATTTCCTCTGTCAATTGCCTTACCCCAGTTACTCTTGACAAATTAGTAGGCTTTTTGCAGCCACTTGAATTGCATCTAGAAGCCGCTGGCGATATTGTTTTAAAGCCTCCTTACCTTTATCGGTGTTGAGATCCCATTCCAGGCAAGAGAAAGGAAAAACAAGCTCTATTCTCTGGAGGTCAGCCGTAGGAGTGTCATCTGGAACTCGGATGCCCTTTTTACCTAGGGTGAGGACACGTAAATGTTCCTCTGTAGTGAAAAGGACTCGGAGTATCCACTGGCAGTCATCCCAAGTGGGACGATGAGTGGAAAAAAACAGACTCTAGGAAATTTATCAGACTATCGGGGTCCTTAGAGAAAGGAGGGTAGATCAGGGGTGGAAAAAGGGGTGTAAACAAATATAGAGCCTCCAACTTGCATTGGTACCTCTCGCAGGGGGCAGAGAGAAACAGCTTCAGAAGGGGCTTTCGGTTGGGTTTCTGCTTGGGGGGCAGCTGCATGTGCAGATCGGACTGGGTGGAGGGGAGGAGGAAGTGGAAGGTCACTGCTGGCCATTCCTGTGTGACAAAAATCATTAATCTCTCTTTATTCCCCATAGCCAGTGGCACATCTTTTGAACTCCTTGAAATGGTCAAGGACTAGGGCCAAGGGGGTGGCGGCTCCTTGGTGCCAGTCTGCCCCATGATTTTCCTAAAGGCAAAGGTTAAGGAACAGAGACTTAATGATAATTGACAAATAACATCAGACAACAGACACAACAGACACAAACGACAGACTGCAGTCAAAAGAAAAACTCCTCACTCAACTGCAAGTTTTTGGTTACAAGATTTAGTTCAACCAGAGGGCTCAAAAACAAATGGAGTGGTCAGGGTGGCGAGGCAGAACACAGATACAAAGCAAAGTGGGCCGTCAGCCCAAACAGATTGTTCTGTCCTTACACACCCGATCCAACTCCCAAATCGAGGGCGTCCCCTCTCCAAATAGAACCTAGGTATGGCATGCCATCAAAACCCTCCGGAAGAAACAAAATTTACTCACTATTGAAGGGGTCCGGATGATCAAAATAGTCTAATTTGGGCCGGTGGGGGCTAAGCCTCCATCCCGGACGAGCCCCCAAATGTAGTGGTCCAATGATGACTTAGAAATGAAAGCCAATCAATCAAGAGTGAAGGAGTTTTATTGCCAGGCCTGGCAATGCAGTCTCTGTTGATGGATCTCGAGACTGTGCGCCTCACAACTAAGGGAGTTTACTTTTATAGAGGAGCAACGCAGCTGATTGGTGGGTAGGCTGATAAGAACACGGGGAGTGAGCTGGTTGGTCATTAAGGGTGGCAGGTGATGCGTCATTGGGGGGGAAAGGAAACTTCTGTGAGAAACGGCTGAGGCTTATTAACAAGGACTTAAATCTAAAATGGCGGCGCATACAGAACAAGGTGACGGCGCAGGTGGTTGGTGGCTGATCAGAGTATTACAAAAGCCAATCTAAACAAAACAGTGAAAGTGGTATAGAACTCCAAAACAGGATAATAGGAAACCAGCAGTGGCTACCATAATACCTCTTGTTACCTTCAAGACAGCTGCCCATACCATCAGACATAATAAAGTCATGGAAGGGTGAACTGGCTTCTTGTTTCCCTCCTGGGACCCACATGGCTTCTGCCAGCTCATGGGCACTCTTCAAACTTACTTCAGGCTGTAGTTGAATAACGAAGCTGTTAAGTATAAGAATATTTCCATCAAATTTAATCCCAGACTATGTAGGTAAATCTGTATATACATTTACCAGAATATTCAGAGTTGTATCTGTTTGTTTTGTTTTGTTTTGTTTTTTGGTATGGGGGAACAAATTCAGTAGTATCTGGGTATTGCTCTATATTCATGTAGTATGGGTCAGTGTATATTTTTTATTTTAGGGGGGTCAGTTTATTTTTGAGACAAGGTCTTGCTTTATTTATTTTTTTTAATTTTTTTTTGTCTTTTTGAGACAGGGTTTCACTATGCAGTTCAGGATGGTTTTGAATTCATTTTGTAACCCAGGCTGGCCTTGAACTCATGGCAATCCTCTTGCCTTAGCCTCCCAAGTGCTGGAATTACAAGTGTAAGCAACCATACCCCATCAGGGTCTTGGTTTATAGTTTGGGCTGGACTTGAACTCACTTTATACCCCAGGCTGGCCTCTAACTTGCGGTGATCCTCCTGCCTCAGCTTCCCTGGTGCTGGGATTGTAGAGGTGTGCCACCATGGCAGGCGGGTCATCAGTTCTCAAAGGCAAATGTTACAGTGTACATCGGGACACCTGTGTTCACACCATCAGTTCTTTGACACTATATTTGGATATGCAAGCTATAAAAAGCTTCTGTACTGAGTGACCTTTCAGGCAGAAGTCAGATCAAGTGCTCAAATTGCTGCTGCCTGTTGCTGAGTAGAAAACAACAGAAAGCCCTGGGTTCAAATATCTTTTGGGTTTTTGTTTTCCTTCACTTTGTTTCCTCTTGTTTTGCTTTAAGAAGATGAACACAGAAACCACAACCCTGGTGTCCTTGACGGAGGCGATGAAAAGGTTGCTAAGGGCTCTGGGGAGGGCATAAGCACGGGCCTGCTTTTCAGGGAGGATGGGGAAGAGAAGAATGGATAGAGACGAACAAGGAATCACAGACAGGCTAATCAGATTGTATCGTAAGATCCTTTAACTCTTTAGATTAAAAAAAAAAGTAAATTAGTAGTAAAGAGAAATCTGCTTTCCTGTGCTATTGTTTCATTCATAAGCCTGTACCAAATGCTAGATTTACAAAAATAAGCAATACTCACAGATCAGGGAGACAGAACTGAGGGGCTTCCTGATCTCTTGTTGGCTTGTTGGTCAGCCTTCAGTAAAACCTCTTTCCTTTAGGGGAAAAAACAAAGATCAGTAAAACGTTGCCTCTGCCCTCTGCACAGCTTGTAGGGATGATAGAATTACTGGAAAATATAATTTTAAAGGGGAGTGGTCTTCAGATATAATCTTGTTTTATTTATTTATTTATTTATTTATTTATTTTTATTTTTTTTGGTGGTTCTGAGGATCGAACTCAAAACCTCACTCTTGCCAGGCAGGTGCTTATGCCGCTGAGCTAAATCCCCGGCCCAATCTTGTTTTATATAGCCCAGGCTGGCCTCAAACTCCTCATCTCCCTGCCTCAGCCTCCCTAATCAGTGCTGAGATTACAGGCCTGGATCAGCATATCCAGTTTTGAAAATGCAACTTAATGCATGTGACCTTATATTGATGATGCTCCAAAAGAACTACAGAATGCGAAGGGAGGATAATCAATTTTGCCTTTGACACTAGAAAAAGGACTCTTCATAGAGGGACATTTAAGCTGGATCTTACAATGTGAGAGGCCTTGAGGAAAATACAAGACAGGATGGGATTCTAGGCTGAGGGAAGAGTCCACGGGGGCCAGGTGTTAGAGGCCAGGATGTGAAGGAGATGAGCAGAAGGGAAGACTGGGGCAGGAGGCTTGGCTTCCACCTGGGGAGCTCCAGTTCGGTTCTGCAGATTCCACTGGTCAGTCAGGATGGTAAAAAAGAGTATCTCCAGGCACAGTGGTGCATGCTTATAAACCCAGCTCTCAGGAGGCCGAGGCAGGAGGATCACCACAAGTTTGAGGCCAGCCCAGGCTACACAGTCAGTTCAAGGCCAGCCTGGACTGATAACAATAGCCCATCTCAAAAAATCCAAATAAAAAATCTAAAATAAAATAAACGAATATCCTATTAGATGACTGTATTTTAGAAGAACACGCCTGCAGGATGGGCTGGAGGCAGAAGCAAGGGCGCAGTTAGATGGCTACAACCGGAAGCCCAGGCGGAAGACCCTGAGGAGCTAGTTCAGTGCACACGGAGAGGAGGGGTGGCTTAGACAGATGTGAACCGAGGCGGGCGGCCTAAGGGAGAAGCCAAGGTGCGCTTCCGGCAGAAAGGATTTCAAGAAAACTGTGGGAGTCAGGTGTGGCAGCACATGCCTGTGACCCCTGGGGCGTGGGAGGCTGAGACAGAAAGACCAGGCATTTCAGTCCAGCTGAGGCAATTCCGCCAGGCTGTTTCAAATAAAACCTAAAAGAAGGGCTGGGGATGTAGGTCAGTGGGGGAGTGCTACACACACACACACACACACACACACACACACGCTCACACACGCTCACACACGCTCACACACACACTCACACACACACACACTCACACACACTCACACACACACATGAAGACACAAATGCACAGCCAGCGGCAGTGGAATCTGAGTTCATCCTTGACAGGGCGATAGGATCTGGACCCAGGACAGGGTGGAGGAAGCCCCTTCACTGTGCACTGGTCCCGGGGCTTGCTGGCAATATGACATCAAATCTCAATCACTTTGAGATTCCAATTTTTTTGTCTGTAAAATAGTAAGAATGACTGCTTCACTTCTTATGAGAGTAAGGATTAAAGTAATGCTTGCATAAAATACTCTTCAGTAGTGGTACATACCTGTAATTTCATCATTCGGGAGGCTAAGGCAGGAGGATTGTGAGTTTGAGGCCAGCCTGGGTGATACAGCGAGATATTGTCTCAAAAAAGAAAAGAAAGCAAAACACCCCAAACAGTGAGGAAAAAAAAAACACAACCCACCCAACCTCTTTAGAGTATAAAATATAAGCCGAGAATGGTGGCTCACACCTGTAATCCCAGCACTCGGGAGGCTGAGGCAGGAGGATCGCTGCAAGTTCAAGACCAGCCTGAGCTACAAAGTGAGCTCAAGGCCTGCCCAAACTGCATAGAGAGACCCTGTCTCAAAAAGAAAAAAAAAGTATAAAATGTAAATACAAAGATAAGATATGGCCAATAATTCAAGTAATTAGACAATTCAAAAGTCTAACAATACAAGGAATGAAAGAACAAGGATGAGGGACAGAGAGAGCTGGCAAATGAATACAATACGCATTCATAATTTGAATTTTATGTATTTAGGGATGGAAGGTGTAGCTTGGTGGTAGGTACAAGGCCTTGGTTTGATTACCAGCACTGCAAAGAATAAACAAACAAAAGCTAAATTTGTAGTGGGTTTAAATGATGTTAGTAGAGTCTTAGGTTAAGGCAAAAATCCTGGTTTTGTTCCATGATCCAACCTTGATTATTCTGTCCTATAGAGTAGATCATAAACTCCAAGCTTTAGAAGCACAGTTCAAAGAACTGGACATCACCAAGGACAATCTGACCCAGAAATTTGAACACCATAGCAAGACTTTGGCAAGCCAAGCTGCACAAGATGAGCTGTGGGTAGCGGTTATGGCCCTCAAGTGAGTACTGACTGGTAAATCAGTGGAATTTTTGGTTCTGTGAGAGTTTTCCACATTCATTCCAAGAGTGAATTGAAGCCAGGCATGGTGGCCCATCCCTATAATCCCAGAACTCAGCAGGCTGAGGCAGGAGGATCTCTGGGAGTTCAACACCAGGCTGAACTACATCAGGAGACCCTGTCTCGAAAAACCAAACCAAATAAACAAAACACCAGATGGGTCTTCCAGTGGTTCTATGAGTTCTTCTTTTTTTTAAATACTGAGTTCTTCTAATGAAGTGCAGCTTATGTTTGCAAGGTTTTCTACTGCTTACGCAGCTCTCCGTTTCTCAAAGGTTCACTTCAATGGAACTGAATATTTTGTACAGCTACGTCATTGAAGTACTTATCTGCTTGCACACTCATTTGCTTGAGAAGCTGCCAGACCTGGCAAAAAGTCTACCCACCTTCACCTCTGTCCTTCGGCGGAAAGTCAAGAACCAGCACATCAGAGTGGCCTGGGAATCAGTCCTGGAGGAGAGAGGCCTGCAGGAGGGAGATGTGACCGCGCTCTGTGCCTTCTTCATGGCGCATGGCAGCAAGGCGGACCACTATGCCGCCACAGCCAGACGCACGTACATCGGAGATGCCACCTTCATGATCACTGGCATGGTGAAGAACTGTGCCTTGCGCGAGGGTTTGCTGCGGGCTGTCCAGGTCATTGACAAGGGGAAAGCAGACAGGAGGCCTGAAGCACAAATGTCCTCCCTAAAAGAGTTGCTGCCATCAGTCAGAAAGGAACCTGTCTAATCCCAGCACTCCGGAGGCTGAGGCAGGAGGATCACTGTGAGTTCGAGACCAGCATGGGCTACGTAGCAAGATCTTGTCACAACAAAACAAAACAAACAAACAAACAAAAAAACCTGTCATCCTATGACCTAGTGGTTCAACAACTAGTAATTTATCTTTGTTTTATTTTGTTTTGTTTTGGTACCAGGGATCAAACTCATGACCTCGCACTTGCCAGGCAGGCGCATATGCCACTGAGCTAAATCCCCAGCTTAGTAATTTATTTTGGAAACTGAAAAAAGAAAGAAAAAGTCACAATTTATTTACTGTAGGCTTATTTTTATAGCAAAAAGCAAAAGGGAGCATTAAATGAATTATGATAAATTGACAGCATTTTTGTTCAGCCATATAAAAGAATATAAGCCGGGCATGGTGGTACATAGCTATAATCCCAGCACTCAGGAGGCAGAGGCAGGAGGATTGTTGCAAGTTTGAGACTGGCCTGGGCTACAAAGTGAGCTCAAGTCCAGCCAGAACTGCCTAGTGAGACTCTGTCTAAAAAAAGGAAAAGAATGCAGCAGCTATTTACATAATGATACGCAGTTATCATGAAGTTGAATTTTACTTTTAGAAATATTTATATCCTGTATATTATTAAATGGAAAAAAGACAAAAACATATGTACATATTATACATATGAGCTTGCAATGGCAAGCAGAAACACTGAAACAACCCCAAGGATTGGAGGCAGATTTAACATTGGAAGGGCACTGACTAGGAATCAATTATTCCTCAAGGACTGAGGATTTAGCTCAGCAGCATGAATGCCTGCCTGGCAAGTCCAGGGTCATGAGTTCAATTCCCAGTGCCAAAAAAAAAATCATTTCTTCAAATTTCAGGCCCCGAAGGCTCAGGGAAGGAGGTTTTCAGGTTCTGAGGGGGCAGGGATACAGATAGTGTACTTGGTTGTCTTTGATTGCGTCATAGTGACCAGCAACTGGAACTGCAACAGGAACTGTCTCCTGGGCAACTGAAGTACACTAGCTTGGGGGAGGGGCATTTTCTGATACAAGCTCAGCTACCCATAAACTTCTACAGTGTTACGTAAGAAAGTGATATATATATATATATATATATATATATATATATATATATATATTTTTTTTTTTTTTTTTTTTTTTGTACCGGGGATTGAACTCATGACCTCGTGCTTGCCAGGCAGGCACTTATGCCACTGAGCTACATCCCCGGCCAAAAGCGGTATTTTTTCATGGAAAGAAAACCAAGAGATTGGAGGTAAGAGGAAGTTAATAGAAGTCTTTCCACTGTTAATCCATTGTACATTTTGATATTTGAACTATGTGATTAAGTACCTATTAAAAGGTAAACAAGCCAAATATGGTGGTACACTCCCATAATTCCAGCATTTGGAAAACTAAGGCAGGAGGATCATCAGGAGTTCAAGGTTACCCTGGGCTACATAGTAACCTTAAAGCCACCCTAAAGGACATAGAAGATCCTGTCTCAAAAAATTAAAAAAAAATAAAATAAAAGCATAATGAGTTATCTGTGCACTGTGCACTGTACCTATAGTTTCAGCTACTCAAGAGCCTGAGACAGCAGAATCTTTTTTTTTTTATTGGAACTGGGGATCGAACTCACGACCACGTGCTTGCAAGGCAGGTGCTTATGCCACTGAGCTAAATCCCCAGCCCCAACAGCAGAATCACTTGAACCCAGGATTTCAAGGCCAGGCTAGGCAATGGTAAGATCCCAAATGTTTATTAACTTATTATGGTTTTGGTGCTACTGGGGAATTAAACCCAGAGCCTTCATAATGGGTTATAGTCCCAACTGTTAATATTTTGAGACAAAGACTTGATAAATTGGTAATTTACCCTGGCCGGTCTCCCAGAGTGCTGGAATCACAGGCATGGCATGGTTTCACATGTGCGTGAGATAAGAACTATCTCTCTCTTTTTTTTTCCTTTTTGAGACAGGGTTTCACTATGTAGTCAGGCTGATCTCAAGCTCACTTTGTAGCCCAGGCTGGTTTCGAACTTGCAGAATTTGCCACTATTTTTCTGCTTCAGCCTCCTGAGTGCTAGGATTACAGGCTTGTGCCACCATGCCTGGTTTGAGATAAGAACTCTTAAAAAAAAAAAAAAAAGGAGGAAAATAGATGTATGAAGAAAAAAAAAAGAACAGTTTGTGGAGGAGTGGAAGGAGTCTAGAATTATAGGCTAAGGGACAGATACTATGGATAAGGGATTTTGACCATAGGTCCCTGAACTCATAAAACAAAAGCTCACAGCTAAGCATGGTGGCACATACTTGTAATCACAGCACTCAGGAGGCTGAGGCAGGAGGGTCACTGCAAATTCAAGGCTAGCCTTAGTTACATTGTGAGTTCATAGTCAGTTTGAACTACATTGTGAAATTTTGTTTTTTTAAAAAAATCATGAGTTTGCCGGGGATTTAGCTCAGCAGCATAAGCCCCTGCCTGGCAAGTGCGAGGTCATGAGTTCGATCCCCGGTACCACAAAAAAAAAAAAAAATCATGAGTTCAATCCCTGGAACCAAAAAATAAAAATAAACAAAATTGAAAACTCCCAACATTGTGTACCAAGAACCTATATCTTGTTTTGGCTCAACCTGGCGGCTCAAATGCTCATCACACCCAATGGGCCCTAATGGCTATTTTCATGCACAGTGATATTTTTCTTTTCCTATATACCTATTATTCCCTAAAGAGACTCAGGCTTGGTGTTTTAAGTGCTAGGAAGCACACTCACCATGCATTTCCCATCATTTTCCTAACCAAGTTCTGCTTTTTTCATAGAAATGAATTTTGTAGACTTGTTTGTTGGGGCACAATTATAATGTGAGAACATATTTATAAAATAGCAAACTTATAGGCATTTCATGATCATTTAGAGGTCTTTAACCAAGTGTCTGTTCTACTGCTTCTGCTGAATTCAACCAATCTTGACAGTGCCTAAAGCCCAACTGTATACCTCTGATATGCACTGAGTCAGAAAAATTGTCTATACCCTAAGGCACCCCGTGCTAATTATGGGTGCCTTTAACTATGTAAGCACCCCTCCTCTCATTTCCAGAGTGTTTCTATATTATGATAAACAATTCCTTTGTTTCAATAAATCTGTTGATAAGTGCCTGCCTGGCAAGCTCTAGGTTTGAGTTCTATCCTTCTCCCCACCAAAAAAACAAAAACAAACACAAAACCCCAAATCTATTTAAAACTAGCCTGCCCGTCAAAATACTTAATGCATGTAACAAATTATGTAAGGTTTTGTCGCTTACTTTATACCTCCCACTTCTAAATTCTATATAAACTAAATCCTCTGTAAATACAGTGCTTTTGTGGAAGTATCCCATAACAGTCAGCTGGTGTAAAGAGTAAAGGCAGCTTTGTTTGTTTGTTTGTCTGTTTTGGTCTTTTTGAGACAGGCTCTCATTATGCAGTTCAGGATGACCTTGAGCTCACTTTGTAGCCCAGGCTGGTTTTGAATTTACAACAATCCTCCTGTCTCAGCCTCCCAAATGCTGGGATTATAGGCATATGCCACTCTGCCTGGTTATGGCTGCCTTTTTATCCCCCTGATGCAAAGAGTCTTTCTTTTGGTTTGGTTTGGCTGGGAAATTTTGCCACAAGTTATCAGTTGAAGTTCACAGAAATCAGGCATGGGTGGCACAAGCCTGTACATCCAGCAGTTGGAGCCTAAGGCAGGAGGATTGCCATGAGTTTGAGGCTAGCCTGAGCTACAGTGAGTTCAAAGCCAGTGAGCACTAGAAAGTGAGACTCTGTCTCAAAAAACCGAAACACCCAAGAAGTTCACAGAGCTGCAATTGTAGCTCAGTGCCAAAGTGATACAGGGGAAAGAAACTCCCAACCTATTAGAGGTTCAGTACTAATTTGTGTTCTCTAGAACTGAAGAATGAATTTTAGGAACAAAGGCAGTTAAGAGCAGAATATATTTATTGAGAGAAAGAAATCTGTCAGAGAGAGAGAGAGAGAGAGAGAGAGAGAGAGAGAGAGAGAGAGAGAGAGAGAGAGAGGAGTCCCAAGTGGGTTGCCAAGGACCCTGCCTTTTTCTAGGGATTTTATCAAACATTTTTTTTTTTTTTTGATGGTACTGGGGATTAAACTCACGACCTTGCGCTTGCCAGACAGGTGCTTATGACACTGAGCTAAATCCCCAACAAGGAAATGGTGGTTTTTGTTTTGTTTTGTTTTGTTTTTTTGTGGTACTGGGGATCTAACTCACAACCTCATGCTTTCCAGGCAGGTGCTAATGTCCCTGAGCTAAATCCCTAGCCCTTTTCTAGGGATTTTATAGAGCAAAACCACAAGATGAGGCATGTCCAAAGTGGGGGAAACGTAAGGTGGGCGTGAGTTGAGACAGAACTATGGCCAACCAACAAGATTACAAGCATAATTGCTCAGGTAAAATTGATTAAATCAGGATCAAATGGGGAGGTGAGTCATGTGTCACTTAGCAAACAGGCATGAATACTTCACAGGGCCTTTGCCTATAGGGGGTTGGGTTAGTGGCTTCCTCAAGGTGATCTGATGCCTATTTAGAATATCAATCCCTGATGCTTATCCTTAGGGGGAGTAGGTGGGTACATTTGTTTTATCTTTTGTCTTGTGGCCTGGCTCTCGGCGGATGTGTCTGTCTCCCCCAAGGTTGCAAGGCATCCTGTCCTCTGCACTGGCTCCTTTGCAGGCCCAGGCCTGTCTGACTGCCTGTAATGTTCTAACTTAGCTGCCTACAACAAGAGTATATGCTTAGCATGTACAAGGTTCTGGGTTCAATCCCAACACCATGCACATACATATAATACAAAAAAATCAATGCCAAAATGCATAAAATGTGAAACTATAGTCTTATTAACCTCCTTTGAAATTTAAGAATAAAATGCAGCTGGAGGTTTAGCTCACTGGCGTAAGTGCCTGCTTAGCAAATGCGAGGTTGTGAGTTCGATACCCGGCACCAAAAAAAAAAAAAAGACAAAAAGAGGGCTGGGGATTTAGCTCAGTAGCCTAAGTGCCTGCCTGGCAAGCGCAAGGTTGTGAGTTCAATCCCTGGTACAAAAAATAAATAAATAAATAAATAAATAAATAAAATTTGCAAGACACTAGTGCACCCCAGTGGCAGTTTTCTATAAAAAAGAATAAAATGCACACCCTAGCACATAAATAATGTACATGTCATAAACAGCTAATCCCCAGAACTGACGATATTTTGAACTTTATTGCCCAAGTCTAAAGGAAAGGGAAGACAGTCCTAAATCCACTGTTGGCAGCAGACTTTAAGGAACTGGGATATGAAGAAAAGATAAATACTTGCTCATTGGGTCCTTTACACTCTATGGTTTCTGCCACTACAACTTTCAAAATTGCTGTGGGATCAATCTTTTCAAAGCGTTTTTTTTTTTTTTTTTTTTTTTGAGTCAGGGTTTCTCCAGGTAGCCCAGGCTGGCTTCATGGCAATCCTTTTATCTCGGCCTCCTGGCTGCTGGGATTACAGGCACGTGCCACCATGCCAGCTCCAAAGTGTTTTTCTAATGTTAAATGAGCTGTTGAACCACACCCAACAGATCAGATGGAAATAGTTATTTATGCTGAAACTCCAGACCATCCAGCCAAAACTATCCTTCCAAAAAATCAGAACAATAGCCAAATTCCCAATCAGGCCAGTTTTAGTCAGTAAAAGGAAATTCCTGTGCTTTAACCTTTACAAGGAAAAAAAACACTTGAAACTACCTATCTGCTTTTGGTTGTATCAGCTCAGCTCTCTGGAACCTGATTCTGGAATTGCAAATAAAGCTAATTTTAAAAAAAAATTTTTTTTTTTTTGAGATAAGAGTCTCACTATGCAGTTCAGGCTGGCCTTTGTAGCTCAAGCCTGTCTCAAATCTACAATGATCCTCCTGTCTCAGCCTCCCGAGCGTTGGCATTGCGAGCGTTGGCATTGCAGGCGTGGGTCATCACACCCAGTTTTAATTAAAAAAAAAATTTTTTTTTTTTGGTACTGGGGATCGAACTCACGACCTCACACTTGCCAGGCTGGCATTTATGCTGCTGAGCTAAACCCCTGGCCCTTAATTAAATTCTTTAAACTAAATTTATTGTAATTTTGTCTTTTGTTTCATTTTTTAAGGGTCTCCTTAAATTGCTAAATTTCCCAGGTTGGGCTGGACTTGCTTCAGCCTCCCACAGCACTGTAATTACAGGCATGCACTATATTGCCCAGGTTAGTTTTATCTTTTGACATTAAGAACTTTTTTTTTTTTTTTTGTCTTTTTGAGAAAGGGTCTCACTATGCAGTTCAGGCTGGTGTGGAGCTCACTTTGTAGTGCAGGCTGGCCTCAAATTTCCTGCCTCCATATTGCAAATCCTGGGATTACAGTCATGAGCCACAACACCTGGTGACATTAAGACCTCTTTATTTTCAGATTACATTACTTTTAATAGTTGTAAGGACTTTTAGGAAAATAACAAACACAAAAAGTCCAGGTGCACAAACATACACACACTCACATTGTACTGTAATGAAAAATTGTCCTCAAAATTTTTTTTATACCAGGAATCTCACAACCTTGCATTTGCCAGACAGGCACTGTGCCACTGAGCTATATCCCCAACTATATCCTCAGCTCTGCGTCCTCAAAGTTTACAGCACGTCAATTTAAACATTTTATTGTTGCACCTCCTGTTAAAGATATCATGGAGAAATTCTGGTAATTTATTTACATTGGCACAGAAATTTGTTTTCTGATGCCAGAGGCTCCACAGCCAGCCTGGCTTTTTTTTTTTTTTTTCTGAGACACAGTTTTACTTCACAGCACAAACTGGCCTTGAACTCACTAGGTAGCCCAGCCTGGCCTGTAATTTTTTTTTTTTTTTTTTTGTACTGGGGATTGAACTCACGACCTCGCACTTGCCAGGCAGGCACTTATGCCACCGAGCTAAATCCCCAACTTTTTTTTTTTTTTTTCTGTACCAGGGATCAAACTCATGACCTCACGCTTGCCAGGCAGGCACATACACCACTGAGCTAAATCCCTGGCCCCTTGGCACAGAAATTTGTACCATTAAGGGAAACAGTCTAGAGGTTGGTTAGCAATAATTTGTTCAAGTGACAGCTCTTGGAGGGAACAGAAAAAGAAACATTGTAATGAAGTCTATGAAGCAAATATTAAGTAAAAGAGCAGCAATGATACAATTTTGTAGCAAATACAGTACGACTGTCTTTACAGTAAATATAAAACAAGTTCTAGAAACATATTCAGCCTGTTAATGCGGCCTAAACATTGCTGAAATAGGTACAAATAAAGTGTTTTATTCTATAATCAACATGACAGTCTACAAAGTTATATATGGTTAACTTGAGATTTTTCTGTTTGTTTTAGAGAGTCTCATGCATTTCAGGCTGGTCTTGAACTCACTATGTAGCCTCGGCTGGCCTTGAATTCACAGCCTCCTACCTCAGCCTCTCAAGTGCTTGGATTGGTGTGTGCCACCACACCCGGCTAATTTGTGATATTTAACGTTTGCTACCAAAAAACATGCAAGAGCACTAAACCTCTTACTGAAACTAAGAGTTTTAAACAAAAAGGATGCATTGAAGATTACTGAGGGGAAATTACAAAAATAACTGTTTAGACTTTTGCATAAAGAAGATTCTCCCCTTGTTTGTTGTTGTTTTTTAGTTTTTGGTTTTCTAGACTGAATCTCGCTGTAGTTCAGGCTGGCCCTGAAATTATGGAGCGCAGATTGGCCTTGAACTCAGTGATCTATCTTCCTGCCTGCCTCAGCCTTCCGAGTACTGGAATTACAAGTATGAGCCACCGCGTCCAGCTCAGATTCCTTTCTCCACTCAGACTCAAAGGCTTCAGCCTCTGAGAACAGGGATCTCGAAAGAAAGCCGGGACCCACTCTGCACAAACCTGGCGCAGCTGCACCAGAAGGGTGGAAAGGGCAGGGAAGTGCGCACAGGTGCCGGAAGTCCCGCCCAGCGAAATGCTAGACGCTTCCGCCCTTGGGCGAGTCTGTGGGCGGGCAGGAGTTGTTGGCGGGTAGTTGTGACGTCACTAGCTCGGCGGCGAATAGGCTTCTAGGCTGGCAGGCGCGAGGCGAGGGGCGGGTCGGGCACGGAGCTCTGGGAGACTGCGGGGGGCGCGGGAACTAAAGGACGCTGAGGCTATCAGACTGCCCAGTAGCGACGACAAAACGGAAGTTCTCCGGCCGGACCTGGCGCCGAGGTAGCGCCGCAGCAGACTGGATCCCTGCAGGTGGTGAGCAGGAGGAGGCCGCTTGGTGCCTTGATGGTCCGCCGCGGCCGCGTTCGCCCCCGCGAAGACGTTCACTAATTATTTGGCTTAAAAATAAAAATGGGCAGAAGCTCGCCTTGCTAGGTCTTACCATCCACCTGAACCTTCTAGCACCTTTGGCTTCCAGGGTGCTCGAATCGCCTCGTGTTTGAATCCTGAGACGTTGCTGCGTGCTATAGTTAGACACAAAACTCTTTTATTTGCTTTCTCTGGAGTTGGCCGAAAATACATTTTGTCCCCTTTCTGGTGCGGATGCCGAACCTCATTAGCATATTAAGATGGCCGAGTCGCGAGATGCAGTCCCGGCGCTGTCCGAGTGCCAGTGCCCGATCTGCATGGAGATCCTGGTGGAACCCGTGACCCTGCCCTGTCGCCACACCCTCTGCAATCCGTGCTTCCGAGCCACCGTGGAGAAGGCCAGTTTGTACTGTCCCTTCTGTCGCCGCCGGGTGTCCTCGTGGACGCGGTATCACACCCGAAGAAATTCCCTGGTCAACGTGGAGCTGTGGGACCTGATCCAGAAACACTACCCTGCGGAGTGCAAGCGCAGAGCCTCAGGGCAGGAGTCGGAGGAGATCGGTGAGTGACACCCGTCCTTCCAAAGGGAGTCGCCGCGATTTCGTTTTTAGAGAGGAAGGGAAAAAAACCCGTGTTTGTCTGCCTTGTCTTTGGAAGCTTTATGGAACTTCTTCATCCATATCGAAATCAAAGGCAGGATTTTTGTCTGTAGTTAAAATGTTAAAGCTATGCGCTTGATCGCTGTTCGACTTAAAAAATGAAAGAAAAAATTTCCCGTTTAGTGCTTTCCATCAAGTGAAAGACTGTATCTATCTACACATACACACATTTTTTTTTCAGAGATGAGCCTTGTCATTGGGTAGCCGAATCTGGAAACAGCTGATTGCCAGACTCATATTTCTTTTTTTTATTTTTCTCTGACTTGTTTACAAGGCTGTACATCTCTAGTTTGTATTTTTTTTTTTTAATCGGTACCGGGGATCGAACTCACGACCGCGTGCTTGCAAGGCAGACACTTAGGGTGCTGAGCTAAATCCCCAGCCCTCTAGTTTGTATTTTGTTCTCTTAAGCATGCAGCAAACCCAAAATAGCTCTCCCTCCCCCATACCGCAGAATGAATCGGGGGCCTTTGCACTAAGCTACATTCCACCCCCTCCTTTTAATTTTTGTTTGTACTTTTGAGACAAAGTCTTAATAGTAGTACAGGCTGGGCTCCAATTTGGATCTCTTGCTTTAGCCTCCCAGAGTGCTGGGATTGCAGGTATGCGGCACTATCCTTGGCTCTAAGACAGCCTTCCAATACCAGTTCCATCTAGTTCAGTCATTTTTTGTCAAAGCCTTTCACCTTGTAGATAGACTGAAGATCTGCAAATTGAGGTTTGGCTCTAGCATCTTGCCTCAGCTAACATGAGCAGTAAGCTACTCAGTGCTTCCTGTCTAGACTTGGAATGTGGTCCTGCACTCTCGCACACCTGCCATGTTCGTTCGTTCGTTCTTTCTTTCTTTTTCTTTTTGTCTTTTTGAGCAGGATTTTTCTTTGCAGTTCAGGCTGGCCTTGAGTTCACTTTGTAGCCTAGGCTGGCCTCAAATTTGCAAGGATCTTCCTGCCTCAGCCCCTCCCAAGTGCTGGGAGTACAGGTGTGCGCCAACCATGCTGGGCTCATTCATTCATCTATTATGATAAAAACATTTAACAAACCTACATTTTCACCATTTTTAAGAAACAGTTATTTTTTTAAAAAAAGCTTTATTGAAATACCATGCCTTTCACCAATTCAAAGTTCCATTGAGTTCCCATTATCATCAGTTTTAAAAAGATGAAATACACTCACACACACACATAAAATTTGCTGTTTTAACCATGTGGAATGTGTGCAGTGGGCCTCCAGCGGTGCTAAGCAGAACCTTCACTGTACAGCCACACATACCCCTCCCTACCCACTTGAACCATTTGGGAATATACGCTTATTAACAATTGCTTGCACAGTGTAACTAACCATCACTGTTTCCAAAACTTTACATAAACTAACATTAAACATTAACATTAACATCCACATAAACTAGCCATTAAACAGTGAGTCCCCATTTCACCCTCTCCATGGAGTCACTGTAATCTGTATTCTATTTTCTCTCTGAATTTATTTATTTATTTATTTATTTATTTATTAATTTTGGTACTGGGGATCAAACTGGCTTGCAGGGCAAGTACTTATGCTGCTGAGCTAAATCCCCAGCCCTCTTTGAATTTCACTAATCTAGATATTTTGTATGCATAAAATGATACAGTGTCTTTTGGGTCTGACTTTCATTTGACCTAGTGTAGGGGCCTTAGGTCTGTGCTTCATTTGCACAGACTTTTTGTGGGCATGGTGTGTTACATTTTGTTTACCCATTCATCCGTTATTAGACATTTGGGGTTTTTCTATTTTTTGGTTATTTGAATACTGCTAGTGTGTACAGTCACAAGTATTATTTGAATAGTTGCTTTCACTTCTTTTATATATAGTCATCTGTTGGTATCTAAGCTGGAGGACTCCAGGATCATCCTCAAATAACCAAAATCTCTAAATGTCTGACTTCTTACATAAAATACCATATTTGTTGCTTAAAAACGAACAGAGGCTGGAGGGAAGGGAAACAAGTTAGTGGTTAAAACTAGTTTCAGTTTTTGAATAACAAAACATACTTTAGAGATAGATGATGGTGACTGATACTCAACAATGCCAATGCATGTAGTACCACTGAAGTATGCAATCTAACATTTTAGTTAAGATGGTTAATTTTACATATTGATGCTGAGTGTAGTGGCACATACCTGCAATCCCAGCACACAGGAAGCTGAGGCAGGACTGCTGCAAGTTTGAGGCCAGCCTGTGCTACACAGTGATACCCTGTCTCATAAGTAAATGAATGAATGAATGAACAATTTTCAGGGACTATATCTGGCTAGTTTTATAGCTTTCCCTAGTTTAGGGGTTGTTTCATTGGAGAACAAATTGTGGCTCTCTCCAGTTCTGAAATTTGATCTTTCTCCTTTAGTTTTGCATGTAAATGTTACTGATGCTTGATTTACAGAAGTGAACACAGAGCCAGTTCCAGATTGGTGCGGTGGCACAGTTTCAGGCTGCTCTGTAATTCAGACTGGTTTTTTTGTTTTGTTTTATTTTGTTTTTTGTCTTTTTTAGACAGGGTCTCGCTATGCAGTTCAGGCTGCCCTTGAGCTCACTTTATAGCCCAGGCTGGTCTCGAACTCACAAAGATCCTCCTCCCTCAGCCTCCCAAGTGCTGGGATTACAGGTGTGAGCCACCACACCTGGCTCAGACTGGTTTTAAACTCCCTGTGTCACCCAGGCTAGCCTTGAATTCCCAGTGGTTCTCCTGCTTCAGGCTCTTAAATGCTGGGAGAATAGGCCTTGGCTACCACACCCTGCTGTGAGACACAGTAATTCTTCTGTAGAGGTTTGTTTTTGCCAGCATGGGATTTGAGGTTCACTTGTGTGTTGATATTAGTTTATTTTGTTCCTTTTTTTTTTTT
>PVLA01017092.1:0-18496 GCA_004027455.1 Hydrochoerus hydrochaeris
CTTTGGGCTTGACTTGCTCTTCTTTTTCTAGATGTTTGAGGTGTAGCATCAGGTTGTTTATTTGTGTTTGTTCTGTTTTCCTGATGTGGGGGTTCACTGCAATAAATTTCCTCTGAGGACTGCTTTCATTGCATCCCACAGGTTCTGGAAAGATGTATTTGTATTTTTGTTTGCCTGTGAACATTGTTTAATTTCTTTTAATTTCCTCTGTGACCCACTTATTGCTCAGGAGTGTATTATTCAATTTCCATGTGTTTATGTGGTTCTTGCAGTTTCTTTTTTCATTAATTTCTAGTTTCATGGTTCTATGATCTGATAACGTGCATGGGATAATTTCAATTCTTTTGCATTTTACTTAAGCATGTTCTGTGAGCTAGTATATGGTCTGTTGTAGAGAATGTTCCATGTGCTGCTGAGGAGAATGTATATTCTGCTGTTGTTGGGTGGAACTCTCTGTATACATCTACTAAGTCCATTTGTTCATAGGTATGATTCAGTTCTATTATTTCTTTGATGATTTGCTGTCTAGTTAATCTGTCCCTTTGTGTCAATGGCATGTGGTTATAATTGAGTTATTGTTTATTAGATTTTTCATTTCTGCTAATATTTGTTTTGCATAGCTGGGTGCTCCCAAATTTTATATATATATATATATATATATATATATATATATATATATATGATTGTTATTACTTCCTCTTGAATTTTCTCCAGCTACTATGTAGTGACCTTCTTTATCTCTTTTGATGCTTATTGGTTTGAAGTTCACACTATTTGCAAACAGATTACCTACCCTTGTTTTATTTATTTACTTATTTATTTATTTTTGGTTCCTGTTACATGGGGAATTGCTTTTCCAGCCTTTGACATTCATTCTATGAGTTTCCTTTTGGGGTAGATGGGTTTCTTGTGTGCAGCATATAGTTGGATGTTGTTTTGTGATACATTCTATCAGTCTATTTGTTTTTTAATTGGTGAATTAATGGTTATAACTGATATATATTGATTTACTTTTGACATGTTATCTTTCTGCTATTGATTCTTTACCTTTTGCGTCTCTTTGTTTACTTTGCTTAGTGATTTTTTTTTCCTATGTCTATCTAGAATGTCTTTCAGTATTCTTTGCAGAGTTGGTTTGGTGGTCATGAAGTTCTTTAGCTGTTCTTTGTCATGAAAGTATCTTATTTCTCCATCTACTTTGAAGGACAGCTTTTCAGGGTACATCAATCTGGGTTGGAAGCCTTTTTCCTTTAGAATCTGAAATATTTCATTCCATGCTCTTCTTGACTTCATTGTTTGTGTTGGTTCTGATAGGATTTCCTTTATGGGTGATCTTTCTCTTCTCTTCAGCAGCTTTAAGTATTGTGTTCTTATGTTGGATTTCTGGGATGTTGATTATTATATGCCTGGGTGTCATTTTACTTCAGTTATAGCTATTTGGAGTTCTATATGCTTCACTTATCTGTATCTCAGTTTCCATTCTCATGTTTAGGAAATTTTCATCTATTAATTCTGTATGTAGCCTCTTGATATCATTTGTGTTGTCACTTTCTTTTTCATTTATAACTGTCAATTTTATGTTATTTTATCATCTTGCAGCTGTTGAATCGTTATTTCCTGATTCCTTGTTATTTTTAAAGGAGCTTTCCTTTCCTGTTCACTAGCTGCAATCCTGTCTTCAAGGTCTGAAAGTCTATTTTCACTTTCATTGAGGTGGTTTTGCCAACTTTCAATGAAATTTTTTATTTCCTTTTATCTCTTCAAACATGGTTCATGGTTCTGTTTGTTTCTTATATTGTTCATTCAAGGATCCCATCTTTTTGCATTGTTCCTCTAATTTTTTAACTATGTCTTCTTTGGGTATGTTCAGCATTTCTTTCATTACATTTATCATTTCTTCTTTTACTTGGGAGATTATTTCTGGCCTGAGTTCTTTTATAGCTTCTTGGAGTTGTTTCTTTACTTCAGTTGCTATCATTTCAGGAGTTTTGGGTATATGGCTTACATTTTATTCGATGTTCATGTCTCTCAGGCTTGCTTGGGATGGGCTAGAGGTTTAAGATTGCATTTTGCTCTTTTGTTTTGTCATTTTCCTATGTTCCCTTAGGGAGGCTGAAGACAACGTCTCAGTTGTTTCTTGGGTTGAGATTATCTAAGCCTACTTCAAGGACTTTCCCCAGTTGAGTGGAGGTCATTAGTCAGGCCTTTCTAGGTGGCTTGCAGCCACTTGGGGTCACCAGGTGAGGCCCAAAAAGACCTGGAGGGAACTTCCTGTGGATTCTCCACTGATGGGGACACTGGGTGGGGCTCTAACAGTCTCTGAGCAACACACTCAGACTTACCTGTGGGGAGAAAATTTTTGATTAATAAGGATTTGTGAACAGTAGAACACCCTTCAGGAATGACTAAAAGAACTCCCAGTTTCTAGAGATTTCAGTCCATAATCAGCTAACTTCAAGGCATGTCAGGAGGGCTGAAGCTGAAATTTGATCACACTATAAGAACCAGTGGCTGGCATACACAAAATTTGACTCTTCACACCAATTGTCCTAATACAGATCTTCAGTGGTCTGTGACACTGTAACATCCCTTAAGGCAAGATATAGGCACTGAGGACATTTAGCTCTCACTCCTATTCCAGAGCAATAACCACCAACACAAATTCCTCCATTTCTCCAATACAGGTATGTTGGAGGGAGGCTTTTGTGATATG
This sequence comes from Hydrochoerus hydrochaeris, assembly GCA_004027455.1. Classification (NCBI taxonomy): domain Eukaryota; kingdom Metazoa; phylum Chordata; class Mammalia; order Rodentia; family Hydrochaeridae; genus Hydrochoerus; species Hydrochoerus hydrochaeris. The sequence goes on from PVLA01017092.1 coordinate 2,714, forward strand.
GGAGATATGGTAGACTTAAGAGAAAAAATTCTAGAAATAAAAGTGATACTATATAATAACAAAAAGATCATTCCATAAATGCACAATTTTTCAAAATGTGTATACAACAAATTGAATCTCAGAATACATGAAGCAAAAACTGACAGAGTTGAGAAAGAAATAAATATATTCACAGTTTTTGTTGGGAACAAAAACACTCTCCCACTAACAATAAAACAGCAAGACTTACAATAAAGATATAGAAGATCCCAACAACACAATAAAAAATAGGTTCTAACTAATATCTATAGAGCAGTCCACCCAACATAGTAGAACATATTTCCTTTTCTGAATCAATGATAGATCATTTACCAAAATAGAACATACCTATGTAAGATCCCAAATGTAAAGAATTAAAATCACAGTCTGTTCTCTAAGCTGCTATCAAGTTATAAATTAATAACACAAATACCACATGTAGAGAAATTAACACATTTCTAAATAGACCATAAAATAAAGAAAAAAATCTTAGAGGAGTAAATGTACACTCACAAGTAAAACTGAATTTTTTTTAAAAATCACACTATATCAAAATATATGGTATGAAATTCAATTTACAGTACTATATATTACCAAAATATAGTACTATAGTCAAAATTTGTTTTGGCCAGTCTAGAGCAAGTGACAGTTTTTAATTAACTTTAATATATCTACCAAAAAACTACAGGGAAATTTTGATAGGAATTCAATTAAATTTATATATTTGAGGTCCCACAGGGATAAGTAGCTTTCATTATTAATCTAACAATCCATTTTCACAAATTCAGTTTACTATCTCCCTTGTTTTGTATGTTTTATATTATTTAGGAATTTTTAACTAACAGAATTATGTCACAATAGAGTTGTAGAGCAACTGCATATCTCAAACATTGCACGCAAGAAAAAATAATACACAGGCTTTGTAAATAATTTTGACAGTTTCTCATACAAATAAAGAAACATATATCAAATGGCTTATCAATACCAAACCTAGATATTTACTGAAGAGAAAACTTATGATTTCACATTTATATGGAAATGTTTATAACCAGTTTTATTATTATATATAGTTAATTATTCATAATTTATCCAAACAGGAAACAAAAATACAGCTTTCCCTAGTAAACAAATAAACTAATAAATCTTTAAACACAATATGAGTTAAGTGTATAAAGTCAGAAACTAATACAAGGAATATTTTGGGTAAACTGAACTTCATCATGGATGAAAAGAATCCAGATTCAGAAAACTGCACAGTTTGATTCCATTATATGACAAAAGAAAACAATATATATGGAAAAGAAATCAGTATTAGCTAGAGGCTGTAGATACAAGTATTTCTTTACTAAAAAGTAGCCAGAGGAGATGTTTTTTGGTGATGAAAGTAACTTATACCTTGATTTTGTTGGCAGTTACGCTTTCTGCATGTGTTAAAGTGCAAAGTAATCTATGCTAAAAAGCATTGCTATATGCATATTTGTAACATACTATAACACATGTTGCAGATATGTTATGTAATATACATAGTTTAATTATGTATGTAAATGATATCTCAAAAATGCTTACTTGAAAAATTCTGTCAGTCAATATCAATAAATGTCTTCAGGGAAAAGTAGATTTATCTTAAAACAGAAAAAGAATAAAAACAATTGTGTAGAATTTCAAAACAAAATAATAGATTAACAATGGTTAATATATTGTGCATTGTTTTTTTCAGTGTAGTTGTTCAGGTTAATAGATATAGGCATAAAAAATGACCAAACAGTGAAAGCACAAAAGGTTCTTTTTGATGAACTAACAGAGATTAGTAGTATAGTTATCTATATATACATATATAATCTTTTCTCTTCTTTCTTTTCTGTTTTTTCCCCATCCCAGTTGTTCTTTCCTTTTGATCAGTTTCTTTCCCTTTCTCTTTCACAATATCTATTGTACATTTTGGATCTTATTTACTCTTTCAGTTTTAAATAGATTTTCAAAATTAATTTTCATATTTCAAAAGCATGATGCAGTAATTATCCTATTAATGTCTTGAAAGCAATGAAGCTGTTTTTTTAAGCAATTAATGACATCATTCAGACATTAATCAAGACACTTACCTACCTCCCTCATTGTTGTAATGAAATTAAATCTTCCCAAAAGGAGAACACTGGATGAATTCTATAAGTTTAATAATAATTCATTCTCTGAAGAAGTAATTAAAAGGGTAACATAATGTGTTGATATTATTTCTCAATATATTAATACATTTTCCAAAGAGAAATACACTGTTTAATAATCATCAGTATTCCACTTTGCTTGATATAGATATTTTCAAAGAAATAAAAACATACATTGGTAGACAGATGACTGATTAATAATGTAACAATTCAACATTTCTTTTGTTGAAAAATGTGAAGATGATATTTTTCAAGTTATTTATTGTTCCCATCAGTGTTTGAATGTCATTTGAAAGATAAGCCTGAAGAACTGAAAAAGACACACAATGGAGGATGTTTCTTTGCTGAACACGAGCATACATTGTTTTACTTTGCAAAAGCATGCACTGTGATCTGCGTAGCTCTTTGTATTGAACAGTTCTTTTGCAGTCATGCAATTTCAATAGTTGTAAATTCATGTTTTAGATTTTAGAGCATTGTTTATTTTTTCCTCTCTAAATAAACATTTGTACCATTTCTGTGGTTGAAAAGGCTGCTTTGATTTCATGTTGGTAGAGAACTCAACTCTAAAATATGAATATACAAGTGTAAATTGTACAAAAGTAAAGGAGTTGTCTTGGGAAGCACTGTGTGAGCCAAAGCATCAGCCTTTCACCTTCTTCAGGAAAATGGGTCCCAGCTTGCTGGCCACGCGTCTCGCTATTTTGTGTTTACTAAAGTGCTTTTCTCTCTGAGCTCAGATTTTGCTTTCTTTCATAACCACCCAGAATTCATTCCCTCTAGTGTCCTGGCTTCCTTCTCTGCTGTCTGGCTTCACATACTTTAACATATGAAATGTTTTCTTTAAAAAGTCATGGTTTTACTTCTCCCACAACCCCAAATCCTTTTTTTTTTCTTTCTTGATGTAATCATGTCTGAGATTTACCTTCTTAAATATTTTATTATGCTCAACAATTTCACTTTTTATTCAGTTTCCCTTCCCTTTCAGTATCCATTCTGGTTTAATAAGTATGAAAGCCAGAAAGAAAAAGGAAAGAAAACATACCTGGAAGTCATAGATTTTCTCTCCTTATCCTCTTCTTATTTCAGGAATCATTTTTTTATGTAAGTCTTTTAAAGAAAATTCATTTGCTGTTAGCCTCTTCCTAAGCTTCTCTCTAATAATAATCCTTTTGACTATTACTGTTTTTCTATATGCATGGGAGTAAAGGAGTGAAAGGGAGAAAGGAAGTGAAGAACGGGAGGAAGAAGAGAAAAAGGAAAGAAAAATATTCATATAAATGAATCTGTTATGGTTTGAATATGTCCCTCCAAAATTAATGTCAGAAAAGTAGTTCCCAGTGCAACAGTGTTGAGAAGTAAGATCTTCAAGAAATCAGCAAGCCACAAGGTCTCTGTACTCTTGAATTAATTAGTGCTGTCGTGCAAGAAATGATTTAGGAATAGCAGAGTGAGTTCCTGATAAAAAGGTGAGTTTGTCCCTTTTCCTTTCTGTCTTTTACACATGATCTCTTGCTCTTCTACTGTCCAACACTGAATGACACAGTAAGAGAAGGCTCTCTCATCATATATGGATAACCTTGACTTGGACTTCTTAGCCTCTAAAATTATAACAAATTATCTTTACAAATTACCTAGTCTTGCCTATTCTGTTATGGTAGCAAAAACATACAAAGACACTAACCAGCTAGACAGTTTTCCCCTCTCACCAACAGCTGATACAAAGTAATAAGAGCAGTAAATTCTTGGGAAAGCACCTTCTTCTTTGGGTTGATCATTCCAGGTTTGTTTCAAACACTGATTTTTTTTTTTCATATACCTACAAGGAGGAATATTCCCAAATGGTTGGTTTCATGATGGAATTTCCATACCCTCTATTGGCAGAGCAGAATTATGACATTTAAATGAAAAACATGCTAATGATTTGGTAGTGAAATTCTATATTTTAAGTTGCAAACAATTATCTCTTCACAATAAAAATTCATGTTACTTTACAATCAGAAGGCAAAAGAAAGCCTAAAATAACATAAGTAAAATCTTCCTCTCAGCTCTACTAGTTCCTAACTAGCTCAACCTATGCATCTCCTCAGTAGTAGCTGGGTTTTTTTTCCTAAAATTGATCTAGGAGAAAATTTCTAAAAATAGATTTCTTACTGTACAATTTAAAACGTGACAATATACAATTATTTTGAGGTAGAATGCTGACAACCTTAATTTTTTAATTCTATTATTTGTGACAGGAATTATATCAAATACATGCCTAAAATTATTTTGTTCTTCAAAATTCACAGTAATTTCTATCAGTTGGTATCTATTGTATGCTGGTAAATGACTATTGCTGAATTCAGGATTTAAATATTTATGATGCAGTAATTGTTTTTTAAGAGGTACATTCTACTTACTAATACACTGTGCTACAATCCATTCATAGGCTTAATTCAGAGCAACTAAAGTATATATATATATATATATATATATATATATATATATTTGATTTTTGTTTCCAGGTCAAGTAAGAATGAGTCACAGTGCTATTTCCTTTTATTTCTCCTCTGACCTCTGGAATTATCCTTGGGAAGCTAACTAAGCCAGCACTAAGATGTCAGCAGGCTGAAGCAAACACAGTTTTTGTGTGCCCTTTCTTTCTTCCAGTAGTTAAGTATAGTTCCTTCTGAAATTGCACAAGTCTCTCAAGCGTTTAATTTGTGGCTTCCAATGGGTTTGAACTTCATGCTTGAAGTGATGCTCACATACCTGATTTAATTCATGCACCTGTATCTGAATTTTCTCCAGACACAATGAAATGGGTAACTACTTCAACTTTTTCCTAATAACTATACAGCAAGGCATGGGAAAGGCACTGATTGACATATCTAGGCAGGAAAACAAACATACATGTTTCCAGGGGTGTTTTGGTAGGCACCTACGTTCCACCCTTGAGACAAAAACTAAACATTTCCCAGCTCCAAGACCAAGTTCTTTAACTTCACTGATATACAATTTTCTCATTAGAAACACTATTGTACCCAAAGGAATTTCTGTCAACATTACAATTATTTTCTCAATTTGAAATAGGACCTTATCATTAAAAGAGGGCTATGTTTGTCATGTGATTGTTTTCAGCATCAACACAACAGTATAGAGAAGAACCATAAAAGGTAAAAAACAAAATTTTCAAGAAAGAAAGAAGGGATTTTTTAAGGGCAAATCATTCTGTCTAGTGATTATCACAAATATAAGTAATTGTGCTTAAATAAAATGATGTAGTCTTTGGTTTGAGAGAATTAAAAAATGAAAGTAAAATAAAAAATAGTTTGAGTGATCTGATGTTGATGATAATATTTTCATAATTACTATTGTTGAGGTCATGAATTCTTCAACCTTTGGTCACACAATCCCTAATTGAAAAACTGTTTTATTGCTTTCATTTGATTGTTGCTCACTGTCACTTTTAAATTTATACTTAAGTGATACATAAGAAATATTAATTTAAAAATCTTAAAAATAAAAATAAAAAAGAAACATTAAAAATTGAACATATTAACGGGAAGATGCTTCAGGCTTTAGTCAGAATCTTAGTCAGATTCCACATCACTCAGTTTCTACAGAGTCTACAGTTTCCATGTATCCGTGGACTATGTGGAGACACAGCAAGCATATTAGACAGCTGGTCCATCTGTAAACATTTTGTTAACTACAACATTTGGAGATAACAGAAATGTGTCATGTTTGTATTGTTCAGTATTAAAGTCATATGATATACCTACTTAGAGCTTAAAAAGTGGCCAGAAAAGCTAAGAAACTGAGTTTTTAAATATGATTTATGTTAAATAAACATAAAAAGCCACATATGACCAGTGAACACATATTGGGCAGTACAGGTGAGATACAGTTGTAGATTGAATAGTGAAAGTGATGGTCACAGACAGCTTGTCTTCAAGGCAGAAGAGTGCCAAAGAGAAGGACCCAGAGTAAAGTATAAAGATGAGAAAAGGTTAAGTTTGACTAATTGTAGAACGTTCAGATGACAAGGGGCCAGGGAGAGGAAGAAGTGGGAAACACTGTGGGAGGATTAAAAGATGGGTTTTAGATCTGATGAGTGTCATCTTTTCTATTACACCCAAAGGGAAAATCAAATGTATATGTATTACTAGAGATCAGTTTATAGATTTCATGATAGAAAATTAGGCTTCAGAGGCTTCTCTTTCCTCTGTCCTGTAGGAGAAAATGTTAACTGTCAAATGTAAAATGATATAGCTGATGAACAGTACTATTTATTTTCAGACGATGTTTTAACTTTCTAGCTAAATCCCCCATGTCTCAAACATTTTTCCAAAGGTATTTGATTAGAAACTATGACGTAAAAAGCATTGAAACAACTGCCCTGCACAGAATGATCTCCCTGAAAAATCTTTAACACTCCCAAATTTTGTCCCACTTGAGGTAAATCCTGTCGTCCTTTTGGGAAAATGTATATCTCAATGAAGATAAAACGTCTGAAAAAAGCATTTATTGGTTTCATACAGTATCTTATGAACTAAAAACGTTGCCACACAAGGCAAATCAGGGAAGAAATAAGACAAGTGTCTGGTCACGACATCTTGGGAAACACTATCAATTCTAGACCTCTGGGAGCTAGGAACAATCCTGGTCCCAGTACTAAAAAAGGAGAAAGGCAAAAAACCCTGGAGCTGAGATTTGGCTCGTTAGTATTCTCAAACTTAATCTAAAACACTGTGGAACACATTCTGTATACCCAGAGTCTGTTGAATAGCTGATGTGGAACTAAATTCACAGAGAATAGTGGTAGAAAGTTTGGGAGAAAATATATAACTCTTTCTGTAGTGGCTGCTATGGAAGAATACAAAACTGATGGAATAAACCAGGAGTTAAGCAAACTATACATTTACTTTCCCCTAACTTGATAGAGGTAATTAGATTTTAAGATCAGCACAGATGTCTGTCGCTGGTTACATCCAGAGCACAGCTTGCAGCCAGGACATCGGTGCAGAAGGAGGGTTAGCCCTCACTGTTTTAGGAAAGCAATTCATGTGTTCAGAAAGGGAAACTGCTTGGCTGCTTAAAACCAATCCAGTGCAGAGGAAACTGTGTGCACACCAAGGGTTAATGTTGTAATAATTGAGTGAAGATATCTATTTTTATTACTGTCATTGATTTTGTTTGTTTGATTGCTCGATCTGGGTTATCTTGATACCATTTTTATATTCATTTTTATTTTTTTTCTTCTGGTTCTTGGTCTTTTATTGGTATTGTTTTGTTATTTTACTTTATTCCTGTTTTCCCCTTTGAACTGCTCTCTCTTTTAGTCCTTCTCCTCCATTATGTATTTACTTTCTTTTATCCCTATGCTATTTTTCTCCTTTCTTTTTCATCCTCTAACTGCCTTGCCTTCCCCCTTTTACTCTCCACCTCCCTTATGGTTTCTAATCTGAAAAGAAATTGATAGACTAAAAATCAATGGATGGAAAAATTCCACACAATAAGATCTTGAAAACAGACATGAGTAGTGATTTTGTTCGCAGATAAAGTAAAGGTCAAGCTAAAAATAATCACAAGAAGCAAAGTCCCTACATATTAGTGAAGGAAAAACTTTAGCAGGAAGCATTAGCAATTTAAATATCAATGCATTGAATATCACAGTATCTAAATTCATAAAATAAACACTGCTGAACCTAAATAATCAAATAAACACCAACACAATCATGGTGGAAGACCTCAGTGCCTTACTTTTACAAATATATAGATGATACAAAAAATTAACAAAGAAATATCAGAACTAAACCACACTTTTGCGCAAGTGAACTCAATTCTTATCTATAGAGTGTTTTATCCTACAAGAGAATACATCATATTCTCCACTATATATGTACCTTTCTCCAAATTAGACTACTAGCCCATAAAGACATGGTTAAATGCAATGAAATCATACATGTTTACTAGTTCATAGCACACTGAAACTAGAAGCCAATCACAAAAGAAATCACATAAATTTTTACACACATCTGAATAATAAATAACATGCACCTCAACACTCAACAAGTCACAGAAGAAATTAATGAGGAAATTAAATAAGTTCTAGAATGAAATGACAGTGCCACTAAAATATATAGAATCTATGGAAAACAATAAAAGCAGCTCTAAAAAAGAGGTTAATTGCTGTGCTCATACTAGACAAACAGTGAGCTCAAATAACAGGTTAATTATGCACCTCTAGACACTAGAAAGACAAAAATAGTTCAAAATCAGACCTAGAACAAGGAAGGATATCACAAAGTTCAGAATGGAAATTAATGAAATCAATACTAAAAAAAAAATCCCAAAGAATTGGTGATTGAAATGGTTAGTTCTTTGAAAGAATAAACAAAATAGACAAAGCTTTATTCAAACATACTTTTAAAAGTACAAGAAAAAAACCCAAATCAATGCAATTAGAAATGAAAAAGAAAAAAATCAAAATTAACACTGCCAGAATCCAGGAGAACATTAGCAACAGCTATGAAAAATTGTACTCCTACAAACTAGAAAGTCAAAGAAATGGACAAATTGCTCAACAAATATGAATTATCAAAACTGAACCAAGAAGACATAAGAACTCTGAACAATCCAATAACAGGCAATAAAATCGATTCCATAATAAAAACCTATCCACTAAAAAAAGTCCGTAATCCAATGGTTTCATCACAGAATTCTAAGAAACTCAAAAGAGCTATAATACCAAATTTCTCAAAATCTAATGCATCTGAAGGGCAAGATAAAGGATTACTTTCAAACTCATTCCAGGAAGACAGCACTACAGTGATTCCAAAATCAGAGAAGGATTGAACTAAAAATTTTCAGGTCAATCCCTTTAATGGACATATATTTAAAAACTCTTAACAAGATATTGATAAAGTTCAACAAATTATTAGAAAGATCATTTGTGATAAAATAGACTTCACCCCAGAGGTGAAAGGATGGCTCAAAATACCCAAATAAGTAAACACAGAATATAACATAAACAGAAGTAAAGATTGAAAATCATAAGATCCCCTCAATACGTGCAGAAAAAAATCTTTGACAGAGTACATTTATTTGAGATTAAAAAACAATCTGGAGAAAATAGGTACAGAAGAACCTATCTCAATATGGTAAAAGCAACTTACAACAAAATAACTGCCGATTTTAAACTAAATGGGGGAAAGGCCAAAAGCTTTCCCTCTAAATTCAAGAACAAGACAATCAGATGTCCACTAAAACCACTTCTGTTCTTGAAACATTAACCATAGCAGTCAGGCAAGAGAAAAAAATAAAATAGATATGTATAGGAAAGAAAAATTATTATTTGCAGATCTTTTACACAGAAAGCTGAAAAATTCCACCAAAACCCACTAGAATTCATAAACAAATTATACAGCATAACAGGATATAGTTACCACATAAAAATCAATACTGTTTCCATACACCAATAATGAACTCATGAGAAATAAACCTAGGAAAAATACTATTCACAATATCATCAAGAAAAATTAAACACTTCAGAATTAATCTAATTAAAGATGAAAAACCACTACAACAAAAACTACAGTACTGTGAAAAAGGAGATTGAAAAGGAAATCAGAAAATTAGAAGACAACATTCTTCAGAAATCAGAGAAAGCAATCTGAATATGCAGGTATCAGAAAAGATCCATAATATCAAAAGCAATCCTGAGCAACCAAGCAAAGCAGGAGGTACCTCAATTAAAAAATTAAATCTACAGTGATAAAGACATCAAGATACGAAAATAGACATGTGGATCAATGGGACAGAATAGAGGACCCAAACACTTTCTTTGACAAAGGTAACAAAAACACACAAAAGACTAGAGAGCTATATGCTTTAGCAGATCATATGGGGGGAAAGTTGGTTATGTACATTTAGAGGATTGAAGCTGGACCCTTATCTCTCATCGTGTACTAAATTAAAATCAAAATAGATCAAAGATCTCAATATTAAAACAGAAACACTTAAACTGTTGGAAGATAAAACATATAAAACTCTTGAAGTTAGGCTAGGACTTTCTGAACTGAACCTCTTTGCAGAATAAATACCAAGAATCAACAAATGAAAATTAAACCTAGACCCATATGTTTTACCATGCAATGAAATGCATCAATGATCTAAGCATTAAAACAGAAATATCAAATTTATTGGAAGGCAAAATAAATAAAATTCTTGACGGCACAGATGTGGGCAAAGTTTTTAGGAACAAAATCCCAATTGTACTGAAAATACAATCAAGAAATTGGATCTCATCTTATTAAACAGTATTTGCACAGCAAAAGAGTAAGAGTAGAGAGAAAATCCACAGGCTTAGAAAAAAATTTTCTGGCTGTTCCTCAAAGAACTGATACCTAGAAAATATGAAAAACTCAAAAGGATCAGACTCCCCAAATTTAAGGACCCAGAACAAATATTGGCATCTGAAATGAACAGACCCTTCTCAGAAAAAGAATTACAGATGGCAAATAGATACAGATGAGAAAATATTCAGCATCACGGATCATTCAAGAGATGCAAACTAAAACAGCACTGAGATTCCATCTAACTCAGGGAAGAATGGCTATGTTCAAGAAATGAACCAAGAACAAACGCTGATGGGGCTGTGGGAAAAAAGAATCCTTTCTCCCTTGTTGGTGGGGGTGTAGACTGGTGCAACCACATGCAAATCAATGCAGAGATTCCTCAGAAAATTAACATTAGAAGTTCCACTTGACCCTATTCTCTTTCTTGGTATCTTCCTGAAAGTAATAGAAGCATCAATACCACAGCGATATATATACACCCATCTTTATAGCAGCATAGTGTATAATAACTAACTCATCGGTGAGTTAATGAATAAACATGTGTTTTTTATACAATGGAGCACTACTCTGCCATAAGAGGGTAAACTTGAAACATTTATAAATAAATGGATGCACCACACTCTTAAGTAAAACAAATCAGACACGCATGTTTAAATTTTCATTGTTTTTATGTTGTGAAAAACTGAAAGTGTAAATAAGGACCAAAATATATAACAGATGATGGGAAATGGGAAGAATATGTTCAAATGGGAAGGTCAACAAGGAGGCAGGAAGAGGGGAGAAAAGATGGGAGATGAAAAAATAGAGAGAAACAGTTTTTTGTGAAAAAAAATAGATGAAGAGTTAAAGGGAGAAGAAGGGATTGGGAAAAAAAGAAGAATCAATAAATATTAATATAAAAGTACAAATTCCCAATAATGAATGTGATCACTATCTATAACCAAAATGTGATGATAAAATTAATTAAATTTTAAAAATTAAAACCTTCTGCACAGCAAATAAAACAAACAACAGGAGGACAGCCTACAGAATAGGAATATAATTTCACTAGCTGCTCCTCCGACAGAAGACTAAGATTATATAAATGCTCAAAAAAACTTGACCTACTCAAAATAAAAGATATAATCTAAAATGGGAAACTGAAATGAATAGATACCGCTCAGAAGACATTCAAATGGCCAATGAATACTTGAAAAGAAACTTTCGTCATGGCTGGCCATTAGAAAAAATGCAAATTAAAACAAGACTGAGATCCTAACTTACTCTAGAAAGAATAAAAAAATCATCAAAAAATCAAATAATAAGTAAAGCCGATAAGGTGTCTGGCAAAAAAAGGCACTCTTCTAAATTGTTGGTGGAAAAGTAAACTACTACAACCACTATAGAAGTTGCTTTGATAACTCCTCAAAACACTAAAACTAGAAAACCCATTCAACTCAGCTATTCCCATTCTATGTACAGTAGCATTTCAAAAGAGTTAAGGACATTGTATTGCAATGATACATGAATTCCAATATTTATAGCAGCAGAATTTATTATAGCTAAGTTTTAGAAACAGTTTGTACATCCATCAACAGGTAAATAGATAAGAATAATGTGGTATTTACACACAATGGCATATGACTGGATTCTAAGGAAGAGTAAATTTGAGTCATTAGTCAAACAGTGGGTGTAGTTTGAGACCATAATGTTAAGTAAAATAAATCAGACACACATGGCATGGCTTTTCTTATATGAGAAATTTCTGCTTCTGGTTCTATCCATCACTTTTACACAGCAATTTACTTTAGATTCCACTGCACCAGTACAATGTTAGGGCAATAGATGCAATTGGCTAAAGATAGGTTAATATAAGTGTTTGGATTATCACTGCATGCTATTTCTTCTAGTGTAATTTATATTGCAACTATAATTCACAGAGACCTTTAATGTACTGTATTATCTCTAGCTTTTGTTTACTGTATAAAGTTAGTTGAAAGATAAGAAGGTAAAAGATCGTATAAACCAAATACTATACACAAACTTATGTGAAATAAACTAACAAGTTAAAAATAACACATCTCCTTTTCTAATGTGTCTCATTCATATTACTCTTGTAAGGGTTGATGTTACAGGAATAAAAGATTACAATTCTTTATAGGGTGTTAAGTGGTTCAGTGAAGACATCTGCTCTACCTAAACAAATGTAATATCCACAAAGTGGTTCAGCTAGATCATAAACCTGGAAAAAACAGAATGTGCTTAAATATTCCATAAAACTGAGGTGGGCACTGATGTGATACTGCCCAGCCTGGAATATATGGCAACTCATCAATAATACTCTTGCTATTTCTAATTCAAAGCTGGTTTTAATTATCAGTTGTATTTCAAATACTAAACTCATGAAATTAGAATAGCTGTGAGGTACTAAGAACTGGTTACTCAACGTTGTGTGGAACCCTGTGCCATTTGGCAACAGATCGCCATCCACAGCAGGCTAAGTGACGATAACTCTCCTAGGTGGCACACAGTGCTCTCAGATGTAAGGGGAAGCATCTGCTCCCTTTAGCAGGCAGAAATCGCTTGGAGCTTTTCCATACATATGTATATCTATATGTAGGTATGTTCGTAAATATATTTATACTTCATGTTGGGCAAAGTTAGGTATACAGATCATTTAGAAGGCAATAAAGTTTAGGTTTATGGTGAAAGTAAAATTTCCTTGTAGATGAGAGATTGATTGCCCTTTATTGGAGCCATAAATTAAATAATTTTAGATTCTAGGTCATAATAAATAAGTTATCATATTACTTGTCATCTTGAATGTTCTGTTCAATAACATTTTGGCAACAATTGAGAGTATAAAGTCAGGGTAGGAATGGTGATTCATTAAATCTCACAAGAAAGAAAAAACTAGATGACAAATACTAATAATGCTACTGAACATTATCTAGGGTTCACTGCATGCTGGATGCTGAACTGACCACCTCATGGATGTTTATTAAGCCTCTAAACAACCCTGTGGAATGAATATTGATATGTCCATTATGCACATAGAAAAATCAAATTTTAAAGAATTATCTGGTGTCTAGCAGAGGCCAAATCCAGGTTACTCGTTCCACAAACCAGTATTCTTGAGCATCAAATGGTTGTCTTACTATCACACTGGCTATGAATCATGTGCAGGTGTTATTTCTTCATTTTATTTTGTCTTTCCACTTATCCATTTGCATAAGCAATCTGAAAAATGTTTAAATACTGAGATATTTAACCCTCTTCTGGATGAGATGAGGAAGTTAGCAGAATCCATTTGTCATTCATACAATTTTCCTCTAAAACAATTTTCGATGCTGGGTAATAATCCCCAGATGGAAGTCATTAAAGTTTAATTTGTATGCATATGTGACATCTTGCTTTTTAAAATTTTTTTGACTTTACTCTTTCCATTACTGAAACTAATTGATATATATGAGAAATAACTAATTAAAATGAGTGTAAAGCAGTTTTATAAAATATAAAACTTGCTATAAAATGCTAATAAAACTATAAAAATATATAGAAAATCTGTCAATTGCAAAATTAACTTCAGATGGCAAAGCAAATATAATTTATTTTTTGCAATATCCAAATAAATGGCTTGTTTGGCATCTAAATGCCTCTGCTCAATTTTAATAAAAATCTCAGAAATAATAGTTGTCTTTCCACTATCATGCTAGCCAGAATAAAATTTTGAAGATGACACTTCTGGCTATATATTAAACTTTAAAGCATACTAACTCCAAAGAGCTAGTTGCTAGGAATATGTCTTGGTTATGATTTAAAATGTGAATGTCACTGTTTGGCAAATAATGTGAACAAAGCTTCTTCTTTTTTTTTTTTTTCTAAGTGACTGAAGGGTGATGGGCTCAGAAAAGGAAGCTGTCAGGAGGTGTAAACTCTTTACAATGAATAAATCTGTGTAGGACTGAGGCTGCCAGATGTCCCCAGCTGTAAGGGATGACAGAAAACTCAGGGAGAACATGCCCATACACATTCGTGGGTACACACCAATGAACAAAGCAATCATTTGCTTTGTTTTCTGCACATTGCTTCAAAGGAAAGATACAAAAACACCACCTTCTAAATAAAATAGTATGATTAAAATAGAAATAAATTGAACTCGTTGTCCCTGCATACTTTTCACCATTTTATTATTTTTCTTGAGTTCATGTTCATTTAAGTATAATTTTCAATCACTTCTTTACTCATTTATTTTTCAAAAACTATCCATTGAAAGTATATTATATGCCTGATAAATAATAAGCAACACCTACCGGACTGCCTGGATCACAGAGAATGTAATGTGGAAAAGATTTTCAGAAATACAAGAATTAAGTATGACAGTGAGTTTTTCTACCCCTGTAGCCCTAAGATAAGTTTACTAGCTGGAAGAAAATAAAATTTGATTACAAAAAAACTATATTAATCTGTTATTAAAACAGGATAAAAGTAACATTTTTGGAGAAGCACAGAATTCTTGTATTATTTGGAGGACTATGGATCCTTCACCTTTCTTTGAAAAGGAACTAATTACTTTGTTTTATATTATACCACTTTTGATTATTCTTTTGAGGGATGTGATGATAATAATGTTCAAGAGATTGTGGGATACAAAGGAGACACAGATGCGGCGCCCTTTTCTGTCCATGCCGTGTCCTAGTCCATCCACGCCTTGTGACAATCGCTTCTCCAGGAAAAGGACACTGCATGTGGGAATTGGGTGCAGGGATCTTGGAATGTTTTGTACTGATAATTGTAATTTGTGTAGTTCACATGAGTATGTTTTTATGTAATGCTCAATATGGAGTCGAGGGTGGAGACTCCAGGGGGCTTGCTGGAGGCCTTCTAGATAACCCCTTTGTGAGGACTGGTTGTGGGGTTTTGCCTTCTGTGAGTAGTGTGAGAGAGTTTATGTGGGAGCTTTGGGTGGGAGAGCTCATGGAGGAGGATTTGCGGGGTTCCTGTGAGACAACTGCCCTGAGACACTGGACAGGCAGCCAAAGACGGGCAACTAGGACACATATGTTAAACCACCGGATGCCTAAGACAGGCACAGGACCTATTGCTGTCCTGCAGGCCCATGACGGGTAAGGCCTGGTTGGGTTCATATGAAGAGTCCTTGACCTAAGACAGGCACTGTCCTCACAGGGACTGCCATACTCCCATAAGTGATAAAGGAAACAATGTAGGGAGCGGCATAATAGCCTCACACATCTCTTCCTCCTGCAGGCATCCAGGTGCAT
>PVLA01017093.1:0-18497 GCA_004027455.1 Hydrochoerus hydrochaeris
TGCCCTTTCAAAGTCTTTAGAGTTGACAAAAGGAAAAAGGGCAACCATTTATACTGATAGTCGCTACGCTTTTGCCACGGCACATGTACATGGGGCTATTTACCAACAGAGAGGACTCCTAACTTCTGCTGAAAAGATCAAAAAGAAACAAGAAATTCTTAGACTCTTGGCAGCTATTATGCTACCACAAAAATTGGCCATAGTGCACTACAATAGCCACCAAAAAGGTACAGGTCCTATAATACAGGGCAACAACCATGCAGATAAAACTGCGAAGCAGGCGGCCTTAAGTGCCCCTACCACTTTGCTCCTGGAGGTCAATACTCTATCAGAGACCTGTCCAAATGAGCCTCTCCAAACTCCCAAGATGGAAAAAATGGAACTTCTAGCCTATTTCCAACAGGCCCATAAGTTAACCCATCTGGGGACAAAAAAGTTGTGCTTATTGGCCAGAAATCAATCAACAGATAGTCAACTGTCAGCCACCCAAATTAAGGAACTAGCAGAACAAGTTACCAAAAGTTGCCAAGCTTGCCAGGTTGTCAATGCTTTCCCCTCCAAATCCCCAAAAGGAAAGAGGTTACAAGGAACCCAGCTGGGACAATTCTGGGAAGTGGATTTTACTTAGATAAAGCCAACTAGATATGGGCTTAAATATTTGTTAGTCTTTATAGACACTTTCTCAGGATGGACCAAGGCATTCCCTACCAAAAGGGAAACTGCACCGATGGTAGTTAAAACGTTGATGGAAGAGATCTTTCCTCGTTTCGGCCTGCCAAAGGTAATTGGGTCTGATAATGGACCGGCATTTGTGGCTCAGGTAAGTCAGGGATTGGCCAAGATATTGGGGATTAATTGGAAACTTCATTGTGCTTATAGACCCCAAAGTTCAGGACAGGTAGAGAGAATAAATAGGACAATCAAAGAGACCTTGACAAAATTAGCCAAAGAGACTGGCTCTAAAGACTGGACCATGCTCCTACCTTATGCTTTGTTCAGACCTAGAAACACTCCTTCTTCCCAGCCACCTAATCTAACTCCTTTTGAGATCCTATATGGAACCCCTCCCCCCATTTGAGACCTCAGCCCCCTACTTAAGGACACCCATTTAACCCATACCTTTTTAATTGATAGACTCCAGGCTCTAGACCAAATTCAGAAGGTCCTGTGGCACCAACTCTCTTCAGCCCACCAGCCAAGCGATGGACTCGCTCATCACCAATACAACGTGAAAATCCCCTCAAGTTACGGGTTCGTAGGGTTACTATTCCTCCTCCTCCTTCCCCTAGGACTTTTCCTTAAGGAGGGGGGATTATGTGCAGCCTTAAAAAAAAAAAAACAATGCTGCTTCTATGCGGATCATTTTGGAGTTGTTAAAGAGTCCATGGCCAAACTCAGGAAAAGATTAGACCAAAGACAAAAAGAACGAGAAGCCCAACAAGGCTTATTTGAGTCTTGGTTAAGCCAGTCTCCATGGCTCACCACCTTACTGTTGGTCCTAATGGGACCCTTGATTGTGCTACTCTTAATAATAACTATAGGACCCTGTATATTAAATAGAATAACAAACCTACTACAAAGTCAGATTGGTAATGTAAAACTAATCCTCCTCAGACAACAATATGAGATTCTAGATGATCCCAACAATAAACACGCCGATCTCTAAGATTAGAGATTCACAACACAAAAAGGGGGGAATGTAAGAGGAATTTTCTCTAGTTAAAAGTGCATGGTCTATGCTGCTCATCTCCTCCCAATATTCTGGGAATTGAGCTGTTATAGTTTAAAGCTGCCTAAGTTAAATGAGGACAAGGATAGAGATGAGTAGAAATCTGGGTTGCAAGATAAAAACAGCCCCCTCTCATGACTAAAGAATTTACAGAATGTACCTTTCCTGTGCATCTGCTGCCCATATTAGGAAGCGCCCTCCGCCACCCAATTCTAGACCTCCATATGGTTGTCTCCTCCAATAAATATAAAAAGTCGTTTAAACTTACCAATGCCATCTGCTTCTGTGACTGTGCTTGCAAAGACCCCTCCTCCCTTTTGTTCTATAGCTTATAAGCCCTACTCTGGCTCAACTTGGGCCTCTCTCTGTTCCTGCGTGTTCAGTGAGCCCCTTGCATGCTTGGACAATAAAGACTCCTTGCCTATTGCATGAGAAGGTATCTGTTGCTGTCTTCCTACACGTGCTGGGCATCTCAACCCCTCACAGGATCATTTATTTTGTGGGTCTAAATCTTTTATTTCTTCATATATTTTAGATATGGGCTCTTGGTGTGAGGAACAGCTTGAAGCATATTTTTCCATTCTGTGGGTTGTCTACTCATTCTGTTGGTTGTTTTCTTTGCAGTAAAGCTTTTTAATTTATTATGGTCTCTTTGTTGATTCTTATTATTTCCCCATGTGCAATGACTAGGATTTTGTTCAGAAAGGCCGTGCCCATGTTTATGACTTTAATAAATTTACCAGTTATAACTTGCAGAAGATTGTTTCTATTTTGATATTTAGATTTTGAGACATTTTTATTTTAGTTTAGTACCTGGTGAGAGATAGGGGTCTGAGATTAGGTCCGTAGTATGCAGTTATATACTTTCTCCAGCACAGTCTATTAAAGAGGTTATCTTCCTCACAGTGTAAGTTTTTGTTTCTTTTGTCAAAGATCAGGTAGTTGAAGGGGCTTGGAGTATTTTTTTGCAACCTCCAAATTTTTCCTTTGATGACAAGTCTTTTTTTAAAATACTGTGCTGTTTTCTTTCTTTCTTTCTTTCTTTCTTTCTTTCTTTCTTTCTTTCTTTCTTTTTCTTTCTTTTCTATATTAAAGAGAGCAAAACAAAACAGAATGAAGCAGATCAGAACAAAAAAATGCAAGCAACAGAGGATTTCTATTTATTTATTTATTTATATTAAAGAGAAAAAACAAAAGAGGACAGATCTAAGCA
Source organism: Hydrochoerus hydrochaeris (assembly GCA_004027455.1). Classification (NCBI taxonomy): domain Eukaryota; kingdom Metazoa; phylum Chordata; class Mammalia; order Rodentia; family Hydrochaeridae; genus Hydrochoerus; species Hydrochoerus hydrochaeris. The sequence goes on from PVLA01017093.1 coordinate 2,943, forward strand.
GTCCAGAACAGAGAAAAGTAAGCAGCACAGCACTTCACAAAAAGACAGTTGGACATCAACAGTAGCTATCATAATATCTCTTTCTTTGGAATAGTTGAGCTTAGCTTCACACACAATAATGTCATACATAATAAAATGGAATAAAACCACTCAAGAGAATGAAAATATTACAAGGCATTCTGAACCAAATAACCAAAGATGAACAATGGCTGCTATATTATCTCATTTTGAATAAAAATTTTGTTTATGAAATCATACATATTAAAATCCAACAAGACACAACATGATAGCACCAATGGTAATAGAAAAACAAAAGCATGGTAGGACTTCAGAGCAAGATGATATTCAATCAACAATGGCTGCCATATTGTCTTGCCTTCAAAGTAACTATTCATATGATCACATATATTAAGATCAAACAAAGCAGAATAAAACCGTTCCAACCTATGAATGAAAACAAGACTTCAAAACAATATAATGCTGAACCATGATAACCATAAAATCTTATGTACTCTTACCGTTTCTTATACTAGGGAGACTATATGGTATTTATACATGTGAGTTTGATTTATTTCATTTATGAATATAGATTCAAGTTGCATCCATTTATTTATAAATATCTCAATGTGGTCATTCCTTATGGCTGAGTAGTACTCCATTTTATAAAAGTACCACCATTTTTAAAATCCCTTCCTCAGTTGATGGGTACTTAGGTTGTTTCCAAGATCTGGCTATTACAAATTGTGCTGCTATAAACATGGGTGCACATATATCACTGTGGTAAGATGTTTTCAGTTCTTCTGGGAATATGCCTAAGAGTGGAATAGCTGGGTCAAATGGGACTTCCAACCTAAGTTTTGAGGAATCTCCAGATTGACCTCCACAGTGGTTGCACCAGTCTACACTCCCACCAACAGTGCAGAAGCGTTCCTTTTTCCCCACAACCTCTCTAGCATTTGTCGTTGTTAGTTTTGTTGATCCTGACCATTCTTTCTGCAGTGCGATGGAATCTCAGCGTGGTTATAATTTTCATTTCTGTAATGAAAAATGATGATGAACATTTTTTCATGTGTTTATTTTTCATTTGTATTTCTTCTTCTGAGAACTGTGTGTTCATCTCAGATGCCCATTTTTGGATTGGGTCCTTGAATTTTGGGGGTCTGATTTTTTTTAATTCTTTACAATTTCTAGACACAAGTCCTTTATCTGAGAGAGAATTCACTAAGGTTTTTTCCCCAGTTTGTGGGTTTTCTTTTCAATGCTGGAGATTTCTTTGAACATGCACAAACTCTTTAATAAGACATGATCCCAAGTATTGATTCTGGAAGTATTTCCCATGCTGTTTGGTTCTTGTTCATGAATTCCCTATGTCTTCAAGAGTCTTACCTACTTTGTCTTGCAACAGATTTCATGTTTCTGTTTTAATATTTAGATCTTTGATCCATTTAGATTTTAGTTTAGTAAATGGTGATAGGCATGGGTCTAATTTTAGTCTTCAGCCTATGGATAGCCAGTTTTCCCAGCACCATTTATTAAAGAGACTATTGTTCTTCCACTGAACATGTTTGGTCAATTTATCAAAGATAAGGTGGTTGAGTGTGTTTGTAGGTGTATCTTCTAGTCTGTTCCATTGATCTTCAGGTCTGTTTTTATTCCAATCTTATGTTGATTTTATTACAGTAGCTTTGTAGTATAACTTCAAGTCAGGGATTGTGATGCCTCCTGCCTTGGCTTTGCTGCTTAGAATTGCCTTTGCTATTCTAGGTCTCTTCTGGTTCCAGATGAATTTTAGGAGTGATTTCTCTAGATCTATGATGTATGTTAGTGGTATTTTCATTGGGATTGTATTGAATGTGTATAGCAATTTTGGGAGAATGGCCCTTTCCACAATACTTATTCTTCCTATCCATGAACAAGGGATGTCTTTCCATTTTCTGAGGTCTTCTTTGATTTCTTTTTTCAGGGTATTATAGTTTTTGCTGTACAACTCTTTTACATCTTTCCTTAGGTGAACTCCTAAGTATTTCATTTTTTTGTATGCTAGTGTGAAGGATGTGGCTTCTCTTATTTCTCTCTCGCTAATTTTGTTTTTAGAGTATAAGAATGCTATTGACTTTGCATCCAGCTAAATTGCTGAATTTATTTATTATATCTAGGAGTCTTTCAATGGAGTTTTGGGGGTCTTCTATGTAGAATATCATGTCATATGCAAATAATGATAATTTAACTTCTTCTTTTCCTATCTTTATTCCTTTTATTTCTCTCTCTTGTCTAATTACTCTGGGTATTATTTCCAGTACTATGTTGAATAGGAGCAGTGATAAGGGATATCCTTGTCATGTGCCTAATTTCAAGGTAAAGACTTTCAGTTTTTGGCCATTTAATATGACACTGGCTGTTGATTTATTGTAGATCCCTTTATCACATTGAGGTAAAGACAATATATTCTAATTCTCTGTAAGGTTCTCATCATAAATGGGGACCTTATCAAAAGCTTTTTCTGCATCTATAGAAATGATCATGTGATTCTTACTTTCATCTCTATTGATATGGTGGATTACATTTATCTATTTAAGTATGTTGAACCATCCCTGCATGCCTGGGATGAATCCCACTCCATCATAGTGTATAATCTTCTTGATGATTTGCTGCATCCCATTTGCCAATATTTTATTGAGAATTTTTGCATCTATGTTCATTAGGGAGATTGGCCTGTAGTTCTCTTTTTTGATTTTGTTTTTCTCAGATTTTGTTACTAGAGTGATATTTGCTTCCAGGAATGTCTTAGGGAGAATTGCTTGACTTTCAATTTTGTTGAAGAGCTTGAGGAGTGTCAACATTAATTCTTCTTTGTATTTTTTGTGGAATTCTGTATTTAATCCATCCGGGCCTGTGCTCTTTTTTGTTGGTAGGGACTTAATTACATTTTCAATTTCACTAATAGAAATTGGGTTATGCAGCAGTTTTACATCCTCTTCATCCAGCTATGGTGGTTCATATGTTTCTAGGAGTCTGTCCATTTCTTCTGTGTTATCAAACCTATGAGAGTAGAGGTTTTTCAAATAGGTGTTGATCTTCTGTATTTCCAAGTATTTGATAGTTATTTTATCTGTTTTATTCTGTATTGCATGAATTTCAGTCTTTTCTTTCCTTTTATAAATTAGGTTGATTAGGGGCTTATTGATTTTTGTTTATTCTTTCAAAGAACCAATTCTTTGATTCATTGATACTTTGTATTTTTTTCTTAGTCTCTACTGCATTAATTTCTACTCTGATCTTTATAATTTCTTCCCTTCTTTTGGTTTTGGGCTTGGCTTGCTCTTCTTTTTCTAGATATTTCAGCTGTAATATGAGGTTTCTTATTTGTGTTCATTCTGTTTAATAATGTGGTAACAGTGCAATAAATTTTCTCTGAGGACCACTTTCATTGCATTCCACAGTTTCAAGTAAGTTGTACTTGTATTTTAATTTGCTTGTAGATATTGTTTAATTTCTTCTTTAATTTCCTCTTTGACCCACTGATTGCTCAAGAGTATAATATTCAATTTCCATGTGTTTGTGGGGTTTTTGCAGTTACTTTTTTTCATTAATTTCTAGTTTCATGTTGCTGTGATCTGATAACATGCATAGGATAATTTCAGTTCTTTTCCGTTTACTTAAATATTTTCTGTCAGTTAGCATATGGTGTATTTTCTACAATGTCCCATGTACTGCTGAGAAGAATGTATATTCTGATGTTGTTGGATGAAACAGTCTGTATATGTCTATCAAGTTCATTTGTTCACAGGTGTGATTCAGTTCTGTTATTTCTTTGTTAATTTTCTGTCTAGTTGATCTATCCCTTTGTGTGAATGGTGTGTTATGGTCTCCTGTTATAATTGCATTATTGCTTATTTGATTTTTTATTCCTGTTATTACTTATTTTGTACATCTTGGTGCTTTGGCATTTGATACATTTATATTTAAGACTGTTATCTCTTCCTCTTGAAGTTTTCCCCTAACTAGTATGTAGTGACCTTCTTGGTCTCTTTGGATCTTTCTTGCTTTGAAGTTCACATGGTCTGCGAACTGAATAGCTACCCCCATTGTTTTTTGAGTTCCTGTTGCATGGAGTATTGTTTTCCATCCTTGGACTTTCAGTGCATGAGTCTCCTTTTGGGTTAGATGGGTTTCCTGTAGACAGCATTATGGTTCAGTGCTGTTTCTTGATGCATTCTGCCACTCTGTTTCTTTTAATTGGTGAATTGACGTCATTTACATTAATGGTTGTAACTATTATATATTGGTTTATTGTTGACCTGTTGTCTTTCTGATTTTGTGTCTTTATCTTTCCCTCCTGTTTAATTGTCTGTCTTGCTTAGTGGTTTTTTTCCCTATGTTTATCTTGAATGTCTTTCAATATTCTTTGTAGGGTTGTTTTGGTGATCATGAAGTTCTTCAGCTGTTCTTTATCATGGAAGTATCTTATTTCTCCATCCATTTTTTTATTTTAAAGAATAAAACAAAAGAGGACAGATCTAAGCAGATCAGAACAGAGAAAAGTAAGCAGAGCATCACTTCACAACAAGACAATTGGATATTAACAGTAGCTATCATAATGTCTCTTTCTTTGAAATAGTTGAGCTTAGCTTTACACACAATAGTGTCAAATATAACAAAGTAGAATAAACTACTCAAGAGAATGGAAGTATTCCAAAACTTTCTGAACCAAATAACCAAAGATGAACAATGGCTGCTATGTTATCTCATTTTCCATAAAACTTTTTTTTACTATCATACATATTAAAATCCAATAAGGCACAACATGATAGAACCAATGGTAATAGAAAAACAAAAGCATGGTAGGACTTCAGAGCAAGATAATATTAAATCAACACTGGCTACCATACTGTCTTTTCTTCAAAGTAACTATCCTTATGATCAGATATATTATGATCAAACAAAACAGAATAAAACCATTCAAACCATTGAATGAAGACATAAGTCATCAAAGCAGTATAACGGTGAAACATGATTTCCATAAAATCTTCTGTACTCTTACTGTTTCTTACACTAGGGAGACTATATGGTATTTATACATGTGATTTTGATTTAATTCACTTATGAGTATAGATTCAAGATGCATCCATTTATTTATAAATATCTCAATGTGATCATTCTTTATAGCTGAGTGGTACTCCATTGTTAAAAGTACCACAATTTTTTTTTATCCATTCCTCAGTTGATGGGCACTTAGGTTGTTTCCAAGGCCTGGCTATTACAAATTGTACCGCAATAAACATGGGTGCACATATATCACTGTTGTAAGATGTTTTCAGATCTTCTGGGAATATGCCTAAGAGTGAATTAGCTGAGTCAAATTGGAACTCCACCCCCAGCTTTTTGAGGAATATCCAGATTGATCTCCACAGTTGTTACACCAGTCTATACTCTAACCAACAGTGAAGAAGAGTTCCTTTTTCCCCACAACCTCTGCAGCATTTGTTGTTGGTACTTTTGTTGATCTTGGCCATTTTTCTGGAGTGAGATGGTATCTCAGTGTGGTTTTAATTTGCATTTCTCTAATGACCAATGATGATGAACATTTTTTCATGTATTTATTCTCCATTCATATTTCTTCATCTGAGAACTGTGTTTCATCTTGGATGCCCATTTTTGGATTGGGTCTTTCAATTTCAGGGGCCTGATTTTTTTAATTCTTGATAATTTCTAGACAGAAGTCCTTTGTCTGAGGGACAGTTCAGTAAGTTTTTTTCTCAGTTTGTGGATTTTCTTTTTACTCTGCTGGAGATTTCTTTGGTCATGTAGAAACTCTTTAATAAGATGAGATCCCAGTTATTCATTCTGGGAAGTATTTCCTGTGCAGTTTGGTTCTAGTTCATGAATTCTCTACCTATCCCTATGTCTTCAAGAATTTTACCTACTTTGTCTTGCAACAGATTTAGTGTTTCTGTTTTAATATTTAGATCTTTGAGTCATTGGGATTTTAGTTTATTACATGGTTATAGGCATGCATCTATTTTATTTTTCAGCATATGGATATCCAGTTTTTCCAGAACCATTTATTAAAGAGACTGTTGTTCTTCCAGTAAACATACTTGGCCCCTTTATCAAACATAAGGTGGTTGACTCTGTTTGTAGATGTGAATTCTCTAGGTCTGTGAGGTATACTAGTGGTATTTTCATTGGGATTTCAGTGAATGTGTATAGCAATCTTGGGAGAATGGCCATTTGCACAATATTTATTCTTCCTATCCATGAACAAGGGATGTCTTTCCATTTCATGATGTTTTCTTTGATTTCTTTTTTCAAGGTGTTATAATTTTCCCTGTACAACTCCTTTACATCTTTCATTAGATTAATTCCTAAGTATTTCATGTTTTTGTATGCTAGTGTAAAGGGTGTGCCTTCTCTTATTTCTCTAGCTGGTTTTGTTGTTAGTGTATAAGAATGCTATTGATTTTTGAGCATTGACTTTTCATCCAACTGTTGTGCTGAATTTATTTATTATATCTAGGAGACTTTCAATGGAGGTTTGGGGGTCTTCTATGTAGGGTATCATGTCATCTGCAAATAATGATAATTTAACTTCTTCTTTTCTTATCTTTACTCCTTTTATTTCCCTCTCTTCCCTAATTGCTCTGGCTAGTATTTCCAGTACTATATTGAATAGGAGCAGTTATAATGGACATCCTTGTCTTAGGCCTGATTTTAAGGTAAAGTATTTCAGTTTTTGGCCATTTAATATGACACTAGAATGTAGTTTGTCATAGATGGCCTTTATCATATTGAGGTAAAGACCATTTATTCCAATTCTCTGTAAGGTTCTTATCATGAATGGGTGTTGCATCTTATCAAAAGCTTTTTCTGCATCTATAGAAATGATCATGTGATTCTTGCTTTTGGCTCTGTTGATATCGTGGATTACAGTTATTGATTTATGTATGTTGAACCATCCCTGCATGCCTGGGATGAATCCCACTTGGTTATGGTGTATAATCTTCTTGATGATTTGCTGCGTCCTGTTTGCCAATATTTTATTGAGAAATTTTGCCTCTATATTCATTAGGGAGATTGGCCTGTAGTTCTCTTTTTTAGTTGGGTCTTTGTCAGGTTTTGTTACTAGAGTGATATTTGCTTCCAGGTATATCTTAGGGAGAATTGCTTCCCTTTCTATTTCATTGAAGAGCTTTAGGAATATTGGCATTAAGTATTCTTTGTATTTCTTGTAGAATTCTGCAGTGAATCCATCTGGGCCTGGGCTCCTCTTTGTTGGTAGAGACTTGATTACATTTTCAAGTTCATTCATAGAAATTGGTTTATTCAGCAGTTTTACATCTTCTTGATCCAACTTTGGTGGTTCATATGTCTGTAGGAATCTGTCCATTTCTTCTGTGTTATTGAACCTATGAGACTAGAGGTTTTTGAAATAGTTGTTGATGATCTTCTGTATTTCCACAGGCTCAGTAGTCATTTCTCCTTTTTTATTCAGTATTGCATGAATTTGAGTCTTTTCTTTCCTTTTTAATATTAGGTTGCTTAGGGGCTTGTCAATTTTATTTATTCTTTCAAAGAACCAACTCTGTGATTCATTGATTCTTTGAATTGTTTTCGTAGTCTGTATTGCATTAATTTCTACTCTGATCTTTATAATTTACCCCATTCTTTTGGCTTTGGCCTTGGCTTGCTCTTCTTTTCTAGATATTTCAGGTGTAATATCCAGTTGCTTGTTTGTCTTCATTCAGTTTTCCTAATGTGGGAACTCAGTGCAATAAATTTTCCGCTGAGGAGCACTTTCATTGCTTCCCACATGTTCTTGTAAGTTGTATTTGTATTTTCATTTGCTTGTAGGTATTGCTTAATTTCTTCTTTAATTTCCTTCATGACCCACTGATTGGTCAATAGTGTATTATTTCATTTCCATGTGTTTGTTTGGTTTTGTAGTTACTTTTATCATTAATTTCCAGTTTCATGGTGCTATGATCCTATAATTCATGGGATAATTTCAATTCTTTTGCATTTACTTAAATATGTTCTGTGGATTAGTATATGGTCTATTTTGAGAACGTCCCATGTGCTGCTGAGAAAAATGTATATCCTGTCTATTTGATCTATCCCTTTGTGTCTATGGTGTGTCAAATTTCCCTGTTATAATTGTGTTATTACCTATTTGGTTTTTCATTTCTGTTAAAACTTGCTTTTTGTAGTTGGGTGCTCTGTAATTTGGTGCATATATATTTAAGATTGTTATCTCTTCTTCTTGCAGTTTTCCACTAACTAGTATGTAGTGACTTTCTTTATCTCTTTGGACCATTCTTGGTTTGAAGTTCACATGGTCTGCAAACAGAATAGCTACCCCCACTTTTTTTGTGTTCCTGTTGCATGGAGCATTATTTTCCATCCTTTGACTTTCAGTCTATGAGTTTCCTTTTGGGTTAGATGGGTTTCTTGTAGACAGCATATGGTTGGATGTTGTTTCTTGATCCATTCTGCCAGTCTGTTTCTTTTAATTGTTGAATGGAGGCCATTTACATTAATGGTTATAACTGTCATATATTGGTTTATTGTTAACATGTTATCTTTCTAATGTATCTTTGCTTTCCATTCTGTTTAATTGTTTGTCTTGCTTAGTGGTTTTTTCCTATGTTTATCTAGAATGTCTTTCAGTATTCTTTGTAGGTTTGGTTTGGTGATCATGAAATTCTTCAACTCTTCTTTTTCAGGGAAGTATCTTATTTCTCCATCCCTCTTGAAGGACAGTTTTGCAGTCAACATCAGTCTGGGTTGGAAGTCATTTTCTTTAAGGATCTGAAAAACTTCACTCCATGCTCTTCTTGAATTCATTTTTTGTGTTGAGATATCTGCCATGATTCTGATAGACTTTTTAAAATAGGTGACCTGTCTCTTCTCTATAACAGCTTTTAATATTCTATTCTTATGTTGAATTTCTGGAATCATGATAATTACATGTCTGGGTGTACTTTTGTTTGTTATGGCTGTTTGGAGTTCTAAATGCTTCACTAATCCTCATGTCAGTTTCTATATTCATGCTTGGGAAGTTTTCATCTATTACTTCTGTAAATAGCCTCTTGATATCTTTTGTGTTTTCCCCATCTTTTTCTTTTATCCCTATTAATCTTATATGGTTTTTCTTTGCATCATCTTGCAACTGTTGAATTGTTATATCTTTATTTCTTGTTATTGTTAGAATATCTTTCTGTTCCTGCTTGCTAGCTGCAATCTCATCTTTGAGGTCTGAGATTCTGTCTTCACTTTCGTTGAGACAGTTTTTGCAACTTTTTATTAAAGTTTTTGATTTCCTGTATATCTCTTTGAATCTGCTTAATGCATTCTGTTTGTCTCTTAAACTGTTCATACAGGGATTCTATCATTTTCTTTGTTCCTCTAATTGTTTAGCTGTGTCTTTGTTGGATTTATTCAGTATTTCTTTCACTACTTTTATCATTTCTTCTTTTACCTGGGAGAAAATTTCTGATTTAAGTTCCCTCATAGCTTCCTGTACTTGCTTCTTTATTTCAGTTGATATCATTTCATACATTTCAGATGTATTTGTAGTATTTTCTTCTATGCACATGGCTCCTATTTCTTGGGATGGGCTGGGTGTTTGAGATTGCATTTTAGTCTTTCATTTTGTCATTTTCCTATATTTCCATGTTTCCAGGAATTTTCTGAAGCTTTCCTTCATGGCACCTCACCAGCTTGGCTCCCCCCTTGGTGGGCCTTGCTCCCCTGCCTGAATGAAGGTCACTGGGTGCTGTCCACTCAAGCCTGAAGAACTTCTGGAGCCTAGTCCAATGACCCAAGGGGTCTGGCTAGGCACCCAGCCACTGGGATCAATTCTCCCAAACCCTTCAGGGTCTGTACTGATTTTCTGCAACTCACCTCACAGCACGTGGCACTAGCTTGGCTCCCACTTATCCTGGTCTCGTTCCCGTTGCTGAATGAAGGTCACTAGGTGCAGTCCACTCAAACCCACAAAACCTGTGGAGCCTAGTCCACTTAGCCAAGTGGGCTGGGCAGGCACCCAGCTGCCAAGATCGATGGTCCCAAACCCTTCTCTTCATCTATTTTGAAGGAGAGTTTTGCAGGTACATCAGTCTGGGTCAGGATTTGTTTCCTTTAGGATTTGAATCACTTTACTCCATCTCTTCTTGACTTTGGTTGTTTGTGTTGAGAAGTCTGCTGTGATTCTGATAGGTTTTCATTTATAGGTGATCTGTCTTTTCTCTCCAAGAGCTTTTAACATTCTGTTTTTATATTGGATTTCTGGGATGGTTATTATATGTCTGGGTGTATTTTTGTTTTGGTTATGGCTGTTAGGAGCCCTATATGCTTTACTAATCTGCATGTCAGTTTCCATACTCGTGTTTGGGAAGTTTTCAGCTATTACTTCTGTAAATAGCCTCTTGATATCATTTGTGTTGTCCCCCTCTTTTTCATTTATCCCTATTAATCTTATGTTGTTTTCTTTGCATCATCTTGCAACTGTTGAATTGTTATTTCCTGATTTCTTGTTATTTTTAGAAGATCTTTCCTTTCCTGTTCACTAGCTGCAATCTTATCTTTGAGGTCTGAGATTTTATCTTCTCTCTTTGGTTGAGGCAGTTTTTGCAACTTCCAATAGAATTTTTGATTTCCTGTATATCTCTTTGAATCTGCTTCATGTATTGTTTGTTTCTTAAACTGTTCATTCAGAGATTCTATCATTTTGCTTTGTTCCTCTAATTTTTTAGCTGTGCCTTCCTTAGATACGTTCAGTAATTCTTTCAGTACTTTTATCTTTTCTTCTTTGACCTGGGAGTTTTTTTCTGATTTCAGTTCCCTCATAGCTTCCCATACTTGCTTCTTTACTTCAGTTGATATCATTTCTGGCATTTCAGGTGTATGGGTAGTATTTTCTTCTATGCATATGACTGCTAGGCTTTCTTGGGATGTGCTGGACATTTGCGATTGCATTTTGGTCTCTTTTTTTTGTCATTTTCCTATATATCTGTGTTTGCAATGATGTTCCAAAGGTTTCTTGAGATGTGTTGGAAATCACCTCCTGCACCCTCTGCTACTGGGAATCACATGGCTTTTCCTTCCCTTGTGTGGTGAGCCTGGCTCCCCTGGTTGAATAAAGGTTGATGGGCATGGTCTACTGAAGCCCATCGAAGCTCTGAAGCATACTTAAGTGTCCTAGCAGGCTTGGCAGCACCCAGCTGCTGGAATCAATGGACCCCAACTGTTCCTGTGCCTATACCAGTGAGTTGCAACTGACCTCACGGTGCCAGCTCAGGTCCTGCTCCCATTCTGGTGGGTCTGACTCTCCTGGCTGAATGAAGATCATTGGGCATGGTCCACTCAGGCCCTTGGAACTGCAGAGTATTTCAAAACAAGACAAGAAATGGAAATCAATAGGTTTACAACAATATCTCCTGTTCTCCCCAAAATAGTTGTGCATATCTTCACACACAATGAATTGAAATACAGAAAAAAGACAGTATAACACTGATCAAAACAAAAGAATGAAAGCGTTACAGGCATTCAAATCCAGACAATAGGAAAATAAACAATGGTTACTACAATGTCTCTTGGTGTCTTCAAAATAGCTGTCCATACCTTTGTATTTTTTTTTAGTTTTACTTGCATTGATTTAGGCTCTAATCTTTACAATTTCCTCTCTTCTATGAACTTGCTCTTCTTTTTCTAAAAGCTTGAGATGAAGCAGTAGGTTGCTCATTTGTGCTTGTTCTGTTTCTTTAATGACAATTTATTGCTATATATTTCTCTCTTAAGACCACTTTCATTGCATCCCATAGATTATTGTATGATTTTCTGTAGGTTCATTGAATTGTAGATATTGCTTTGCTTCTTCTTTAATTTCTCCTGTAGCCCACTGGTTATTAAAAAGATTGTTATTTAATTTCCATGCATTTATGCAGGTTTTGCAATTTATTTTGCCCTTAATTTCCAATTTCAGTGTGCTATTTTCATATATTACACATGGATAATTTCAATACCTTTGAACTTACTTAAGAATGTTTTATGGCATAATATATTGTCTATTTTGGAGAATGTCCCACGTACTGCTGAGAAGAATGTGTATTGTGACGTGGTTGGGTGGAACACTCTGTAAACATGTACTAAGTCCAATTGCTCACAGGTTTGATTCAGTTCTATTGTTTCTTTGCTGACTTTTTTCTAGTTGATCTATCTCTTTGTGACAATGGGCTATTAATGTCCCCTGTTATAATTGTGTTCTTGTGTATTTGGTTTTTTATGTCCATTGGTATCTGTCTTATATAGTTGGGTGCTCCTGTCTTTGGTGCATATATATTTATAATTGTTAGTTCTTCCTCTTGAATTTTTCCACTACTGAGTGTGTAGTGACTTTTTTAATCTCTTTTAATCATTTTACATTTGAAGTTCACATTGTCTGCAAATGGCACAATTAACCCTTCTTTTTTCTGGGTTCCTGTTGCATGGAATATTATTTTCCATTCTTTGCCTTTTAACCTATGAGTGTATTTTTGTGTCAGATGTGTTTCTTGTATATGACATATTGTCAACCTATTTGTTTTAATAGGTGAATTGAGTCCATTTACATTTATGGATATAATTGACATGTATTGGTTTGACTTTGCCATGTTATGTTCCAGTTGTCTGCTTTTCTGCTTTTCCCCTTTGTTTAATTGCTTTTCCTACCTGTGATTTCTTTCTTTTGTTGTTCTGGGGATTGTGGTCATTTTTATCTCTGTATAGCATATCTTTCAGTACTCTTTCTAGGGTTGGTTTGGTGGATGTGAATTTCTTCAGTTGTTCTTTGTCATGGAAGTATCTTGTTTCTCCATTAAATTTTAATGAAAGCTTTGCTGGCTACATCAGTCTGGGTTGATAGTTGTTTTCTTTCAGGGCTTGAAATTCCTCACTTCAAGCTTGTCTTGCCTTGAGGGTTTGTGCTGAAAAGTCTCCTGTGATTCTAATGAGTTTTCCTTGATAGGTGAGTTGTGTCTTTTCTCTGACAGCTTTTAGTATTCTGTTTTTATGCTGTATGTTTGAGATCTTAATTATTATGTGTCTTGGTGTGGATTTATGTTAATTGTGACTGTTTGGAGTTCTATATGCATCACTTATCTGCATATCAGAATTTTTCCCTATGTTTTGGTAATTTTCTGCTATTACATCTGTAAGTAGTTTACGTATGTTGCTTGCATTGACTCCTGCATCTTCACTAATGCCCACTAATCTTATATTGTTGCTGTTGGCATCATCTTGAAGCTTCTAGATTGTCATTTCATGCTGCTTTGTTATTTTTAAAAGTTCTGTCCTTTCATGATCACTAATTGTGATCCTATCCTCAAGGTCCAGAATCCTACCCTTAGCCTCATTTAAGTGGTTTTGCACACTTTCAATAGAATTTTTTGTTTCTTGGATGTCTCTTTGAGTTTGTTTCATAAATTCTGCGTGTTTTCTATGTTGTTCATTCAAAGTTTCAATCAGTTTTTTTCTCTATTGCTTCTTTAGCTGCATGCAACAACTCCTTTACTAAGGATGTTATTTCTATCTTTACATGGGGAGTACTTCTAATTTGATTTCCTCTATGGTCTCATGGACTTGTTTTGTTTATTTCACTTGCCATCTTTTCAGAGATTTCTGATGTGTTACTTTTGGAGTCCTATATTTCAATGTCTCCTGTACTTGCTCCTGATGGACTAGATGTTTGAGATTGCATTTTCCTTTTTTGTTTTTCCATTTCTCCCTTTAAAGTTAGTATTTGGTCCTTAAATCCTGCTAGGCTTGCCCCAGATGCTGTTTGAATTGTTAAAATAATAGCTTTGACCATTTTGCTTTTTAAAAATTCTTTATTTAAAGAAAAAAGAAACAAAACAAAACAGAAAAAAGAGTAGAAATAATACAGAATTTCAAAATATATTAACACTAACAAATCACTAGCTGATAAATTACATATTGTCCTCTTAGAAATAGTTGTTCAAGTCACAAAATCAAAGCATAAAAGATGGAGAGACACTCAAACACTGACAAGGCAAGTCATTCCATAGCTTTGAGCATTTTGAAGTCTATATTTTTAGATTGCCAAACATATAACCATTTTTTATGACTTATAATTTTGGTAGCATTTTCAAGCCAAAATAGAAACAAGTTCTCACGATTCTTTTTAATGCATTAGAGTTAACTTTAGTAACATATTTTCTTTTTTCTTTTTTAAGTTTATTGGTATATTTTAAACATACATAATAATCATGTCCATCACAGGGACTTTATACCTGTACATGACCTATCATAATTTCTCTCTATTTCTCCATTTCATTGTTCTACCTTTAACACTTGTTCTCATTTACAAAATATTTGCTTCAATTATTTCATTCTTTTCTCTTCCTTTCTCTCCCTCCCCCCAACATATTTCTCCTTTCCAATTGAGCATTTTCTTCCTAGTTCATAATATCTAGTACATATTGTACTCCTGTTTTACACTTTCAGTTTGTCATACCAGAGAAACTATGTGATATTTACATGTGCCTGTTTGATTTCTTTTATTTAAGGTTATTGTCTCAATAATTTACCAATAAATGCCTCAGGTTTATCTCTTCTTATGGTTGAGTAATACTCCACTGTATAAAAAGTCCCACATATTTCTTATACATTTGTCAGTTGATAGGTATTTCGTTATGTATAATATTAAGCTATTACAAAGTATGCTGCTATAAATATGAGTGTGCACATAACTCTGAAATATGATACTTTTAATTCTTTTTTGAAAATACCAAGAAGGAGTTTAACTGGGCAAAATGGAACCTCTAGTCCTAGATGTTTGAGGAATCTCCACGTTGATTTCCACGGTGGATGTCCCAGTCTACACTCCCACCAATAATGAAGAGGCATTCCTTTTTTCCTGCCAGCCCTGCCAGCACTTATTATGCATTGATTTGTTCATGGTAGTCCTTGTTTCTGAGATGAGATGAAATCTCAGTGTTGTTTTTAATTGCATCTCATGGATGATAAGTGATGTTGGAAATATTTTCATGCATTTATTTGTCCTGTATAATACTTCTGATAAGTGTCTATTCATTTCAGAAGCCCATTTTTAGATTGGGTCTTTAAATTTTGGGGTCTGATATTTTTACAATTCTTTATTTGTTCTAGATAGTAGTCCTTTGTCTGAAGAACAATTCACTAAGATATTTATATATGTGAATTGTTTTTTGCTCTGGTGATAATTTCTTTTGCTGTACAAAACTTTTTAATATGTTAAGATACAAGTTATTGATTCTTTGTAGCATTTCCCATGCAGTTGAGGTACTGTTCATGATATTTTTGCTTATGCTTATGTGCCGGAGTCCAGCTGCAGCAGGGCTCAGGGGTCCCAAAGGTGGTCAGGGAGTCGGCGAGTGAGAGACAGAAGACACTGCACACCAGTATGTGAGTGAATCTGAATCTATTTTATTTTTTAGAAGCTGGAGTATATATTTGCTAACTTTTGGCAGTAACTTAAACCCCAAGCAGGAAGTGTCCCAGGCTTAGGGCCAGGCAGGG